>JAHREE010000378.1:6480360-6501848 GCA_033628505.1 Tringa tobata
GACCGTGTCAAAGGCCTTACAGAAGTCCAGATAGATCACATCCATAGGTTGCTCCTTATCTATTGACCTGGTCACTTTATCCTAGAAGGCCACTAGGTTAGTCAGGCAGGACCTGCCTCTAGTAAAGCCATGTTGGCTGTCCTGAATCACCTCCCTGTCCTTCATGTGCCCAAGCGTGGCATCTAGGAGGATCTGTTCCATGATCTTCCCAGGCACAGAAGTGAGACTGACGGGTCGGTAGTTTCCAGGGTCCTCCTTTCTACCCTTTTTAAAAATGGGTGTGATGTTCCCCTTCTTCCAGTCTGCAGGAACTTCACCTGACTGCCATAATTTTTCAAATATCATGGAAAGTGGTCTGGCAACCACATCAGCCAGCTCCTTCAGTACTCTGGGATGTATCTCATCAGGTCCCATGGACTTGTATACCTTCAGGCTCCTGAGCTGATCATATACCTTGTCTTCACTTATAGTGCGAGGGACTTTGTCACCCTGGTCTCCAACTTTTGTGCCATCAGCACGAGAGCTAGGAGGAAAGGGGTTGCCAGTGAAGACCGAGGCAAAAAAGTTGTTAAGAACTTTTGCCTTCTCATCTTTTGATACAAGTTCCCCACTGTTGCACATCAAGGGGGGTACATTTTCTTTAACCTTCCTTTTCTGTTTAACCTACCTGTAGAAGCCTTTCTTATTTTTCTTTACATCCCTTGCCAAGTTCAGTTCTAGCTGTGCCTTGGCCTTCCTGACCTCATCCCTACACATCCTGGCAACGTCCTTCTGCTATTTCCATATGCAGAAAGTAATATCATGCCTAATCATTTTCCCAAACTCTTGCACCTACACACATACACACATGCGAAGAATCCAGAACTGTGTCTGGGATGGGAGAATTAAAATCACTAGCAACAATATTGTATGCCCATAACTAAGCCCAAGCCCTTGGGTTTTTTTTTAAAATAGTAGGCAAATCCACATTGCAGTGTCCTCTGAATAATGTAATATACTATAAAATCCCTTGAAATATTATTCAATTCCAGACATTGGATGATGAGCTGGATTTATTCTTCATGTTGTCTAATAGTCCAACTATCAGAAAGGGAGTCTAGTTCCTTGCCAAGAAGTCTGAGGTAACACCATGGTGTGAAAATATGGCCTTCTGTTTACTTTTCTCCACTGCAAGCACGGAACATCTTTCATTCATATTCAGTAAGGAAGTACTCCCCAGGCATCCAAACCTCATACCCCGATTCCAGTTTGAGATTTGATTATCCACCTTAATCCCATTAGGCACTGATCTTTTAAACAGCAGGAAAATTGCTGACAAAACGCCACCAAGAACATTAAAATTCCATTCACAGGGGGAATTTAATATTACAATTAGTTGCAGTAGCAACATAAGCATTGTAATTGTTTACATTTATTTAGCTACTGAGTGAGAATTAAAAAATGTTGAAGGAAGTATCAAGAGCAATTGTCCTATAAATGAAATAATAGAGGAAGAAAGGCACAACAATTTCAATTTCTAACCAACAGGACTAAGTTCCATATTTTCTTCTAACTTAGGTGTTGTTGATAACTTTAGTCTAGTTATTAGAAAATGGGAATTTTTGCTTCTTTTCATAAATGAAATACATGCATTTCTTTTAGAGTTATGTTTATCAGAAACAATCCCTTAAATAATTGCATGGCATAAGGAAATCTGAAGTTTTCCCAGGGAATCAACCTGATGGCAAATGTCTAAGGCCCATTTACAAAACCAGATGTGTTAGAGGAGATCTCATCTCTGCTTCCCTCTACGGAATCCCTTTATCCCAAGACAGGTGCATCCAGCCTTACCTCTTTCCTGCCAGGTATTTGCCTAATCCATTTGAAACAACTTCTAATGATGGGCATTCCACAGGCTTCTGAAGCAACCCGTTTTGGTGCCTCACCCTCATTACTGCTTGACTTGTGTCCCCAACGTCTAACCTACTTCTCTTTTGCTACACTTTAGGCCATGACCTCTTTTCTACCCATCATGGCTATGGACAGTACGTTTCTCTTTCCTCTGTGCATATTTGAAGGTCATCACGCTCAAATGATGGAATGGGCAGACAATAACCTCATGAAGCTCAACAAAGGCAAATACAATGTCCTGCCCCTAGGGGAGAGTACCTTCATACATCAGTGCAGTTGGAAGCCCAGCTGGCTAGGTAGCAACTATACAGAATGGAACTTGGAAATCCTGGTGGATAATGCGTTAAAAATGAGTTTGTCCTTTGTTTTTCTAGTCAATTCTTGCTGGGGATTTTTTTGTGTATAAAAAGATGTTACTCAGAAGACATAGATGACTATCCTGGGAGGTGCACAGGGGAAGAAGAAGAGGCAGTAGATTTGAAGTTGAACAAGGGAAATTCCAGCCGGACGTACAGATGGTTCTACCCCATGAGAGTGTTTAAACACGAATGGGTTACCCAAAGAGATTGTGAAATCTCCATTCTTGCAGGCTGTGAAATCTCAGCTGGACAAGGCCCCCAGTGACCTTCTTTAAGTCTGAATTTCTCCCTGCTCTGAGCATTTCTGATAGGAATATGGAATTCTAACAATAACCTTCAGCCAACTAGTTACAACTAGAAAATCCACGTGCTATAGAAGGAGACGGAACATAAATACACTGGAGAGCAGACTAAAAGCCAGTAGGCTGAGAGCCTTTAACATGCCAAACAAATGCACAGAATTCAAATACTTACGCACTACAAGAATATACCAACATCTACATATTCCAAGGTATTTTATCCATAATGCACAGTATGCTTTTTGACATCAGTTTATAGCTGTACCTTTTATCCTTGTAAGCCATTCCTACACACTTTTCTATGAAATGTCTTCTAATGCCACAACAGTGACCCTTCAATATACTGTGTCATTAATTTCAAGATTCTATTTTTTTTAAAAAAAAAACAAAAACAAAACCAAAAAAACCAATGAGAAATATCCTAGAGTTTTAAAATTTTATTCTTCCTATTAAAGAGAGACAGAGATATTTTTAATTACTTCTTTGTTTTTGTGTGATTGTTGAATTTTTTTCCTTCCTTATTTTTCTGTGTTTAAGGACTGGCTACTTTGATGATTAGCAACCATGCAAACAAGTGGAAAATGTAGTAGTTGAAAGGAAACTCACAAAAGCAAGAGTAGCCATGTGCAAGTGTGAACGTAAGAATATACTTTCACAGTGACAAGAGTTAGTAAGCCATCTTTAGGAAGAGAACTAACGTGAGTAGTAAAATATTTGATAAATTATATATATATCCCATATTTTTCAGATTTTTCTCAGAGAATAAGCAGTATTTTGGACCTAGTGTATTAAATTTTCAGAAGAAAATTCATCCCTGATTTTTCCTACTCAGCCTTTATGAAGACGTGCATTAGTTCTACGGACCCCCTACTGTACTGTAAGAAATCCATTCCATATTGCGAAAGATTTGTTTGCTTGTTTGTTTCCTGTGTTTATCTTTGGGTTGGGGAGGGGTCATTATTTATTTTTGTACAATGTTTTCACTACTGTAGGAGGGGGGGAAAGGAGGAAATTGAATATGAGTGTAAAAGAACCTATGAGAGTTTTCATTCCAAAATGCACAGATTATTTTGTTGTGTGTATTCTGATTTGTATTTTACCAGACCTGGAATAAGATAAAGGAATAGTCTGGCATGCAGTCTCTTCCTCCTGTTAATACTTTAAAAGATAACTATTGCACAGATAAGGTTTACATCCCTTCCTTAAAAAATCTTTTCTGATCATAAAAAGTCCTTTAAGGTGCAAATAAATGAAAGGTCTGCATCAGTGTGGCACCAGTGACCACTGCTGACCAGAACTGAAAAGCACTAGATAGGCAGACATTTGCTGCCCTCTTTTGGAACATACGAGTGAAGATTCAGCAGATGATTCAATCTGGTTTGTTTTTACCAGATGTTTGCATTTACCACATTGCTCACAATAAATGGATTTTTAGTAAAATAGTTGTTTTACTGAATTAAAAATTCATTGTTGGGTTAGGCACTTCAGCTTCCACCAAAACAATAAAATTTGTGGAGGGAGAGGTGGATTTTTCTAGTACAGAGGCCATGTGGATACACTGAACGCATTCTTCAGTAACTGAGTAACTGAGCATTTATTTGAGTGGATAAATCCCATATTTTTTCTGTTAATTTTAATAAAAGGGGTTTTATGCAAATCTGTGAAGTGAGTGAAGTGTCCTTGAAAAAATAATAGAGTTGGTCATTATGTTATAATAGAAAAATAATTAATAGAGTGGTAATATGTCTTTATTAGTAATAACTCTTTTTTCATTATTTATTCTGCCTTCACTGTGACCTGACAGACTTGTAACTTAATATTAGAACTAATAAACTAAGAATAAAATGAGATGCAGCATAAAATTTTAATCTGAAATAGTACAGAAGTCTAAGTAGCTTATCAAAATTGTCATCACCTACAAATACAGCAAGGAAATTATCAGCAAGCTATCAGAGACCCTAACTGGGACATTAGGACAATAGAAACAGGATATAATACCTGTCAAGGTCATCACAACTGTACTAGAAAAAACGGCTGTTTGAAAAGAAAGCAAGGAGAAGTGTTTTGAAGCAGTTATGTTGCTAAAGTAAGGAGCTTCTGCTAAGTAGAACAGGTTGCTAAAGATAACATTATTGTATGCACAAAGAAAAGTCCATTTACACTACAAACAATCACTGTACACATAGGTTAATCTGTACCAATGTTTTTTCCTGTGTTTTTGTTTGTTTTTTTTTAATCATGACTATAAAATACAGATACCATTTTCACTACTATTTAAATTTTTGGAGAGGAAAACACCAAGCAAATTAAATTACTCATTTTTATTCTTAATAAACACTATCCTATTCCATTTTTATACATCTTGGTTGTCTAGATGTTATGCTTTAATGAACATGCTGTGTGATAAAAACAGAATATGGCAATTCCTATTGTGATTAAACTCTATCTAAAGGCAATTCTGAGTAGAGTTCACTAAAATCAATTCTCTACACTACATGACAGGTCTCAGCCCTGAAAACAGATCCTGAGTCAGGTATTCTCTGTGATTAGGTAGTAACTACTGGGTTTTCATGCAAAGAATGTTTTATGTCTAGAACAGGCTCTATCAAGCTCCAAATTCAAACTCTGACAGGAGTTTAAAATTTGTATCTCATTTGTGATCTGGCTGGTTCTGAGTTACAAATATCGTTATTGGGCTGTGAGACTCCAGAATGAATTATATTACTTGGTGTGATTTCTTTCATTGAGATTACTAAAGTAATTAAATGTTGATAATGTTTTATCAACATCATCAAATATAAAGAAGAGGATTTTTAGTGACTGTGTATCTTTTAGAAGATGACTATACGGTGACAAATTTAAAACGTTCAATGCAATGGCTCTACAGCCCCAGTTCAATGAAGTACCATTAAACAAAGCATTTGTACAGTGCCTTTCCAAAACACAGCTTCCTTTGTAGAGAGGAAGTTACATAGATACATAGGACTGTACAGCTTGCTTGGATTATATACAGTGTGGAAGTATTTCTTCTCCATTACTTACCTGTTTATTAAGCTTTCAACCTTAGAAAGCTTTTGGCTGTAAAATACAAAATTACAGTGATACATTACATGTTTTTGCAGTATAAATATATCTCTCATTGCTCAAACGGACCCAGGAGCCAGATCAACACTTACAATTACTGTGTCATTTTCCTTGTTGATTCTGAATTTAGTGGGATTAACAGTGTATTTTTCTGTCCACCTTAAAAATTTTGAACCATTTCTCTTTTTTACACGTTTTGTACTTTTTTGCCACAGTCTTTTTTGTAGTTCTTAGCTATCAGGCTTAATTAAACTTGGACATCCATGTACAAACTGAGAATATTCCTAAACTGTTGGTTTAGGAAACCTGAAGCATATTTTTATTGCCTATTACATTACTGTTAACCATGCTTGTGTACATAAACAGGGAGCAGAAGTAATCCTGAACAAAATATACAAGGCCATCAACACTACAGGGCTTTAACAAACCAGTGGATTCTTGCACAGTACTTCCAAATTTGCATGGAAAACCCCCAAAGAAATTATCCAAAGAAACAATTCCATAGATTCATGTAGAAAAAACCAATGTGTCAAGTACATGGGACACTACACATGGCAACCTATATTCCTCTTTACACACTAAGATATTTTTTTTCTATTTTGACAAAAAAGTGTATTTCAGACTGAAAAAATTTTTTAAAGGGAGGCTGCTTCAGTTTTTTTTGATCTGATAACCCAACTTTATGCTCACTATTCACAGAAGGATTCAGAGAATGCTGATGAATCTCTGTTATTGTCTTTAGAAATTCAGTGAATAATGTTAGTCTAGGCCTACCAGGTAAAAAAGCACATTTCACTGACTGTAAACACAATTCTGCTTGATTCTGATCTAATCCTTGAAGTCAACAGAATATTTCCCTACAGTAAGAGAAATCTAACTTGTTTTAAGTGGAGCCTGCAATGATTTATTGGCTGTCAGCAGCCAATATTAGAATTCTACCAAAGCAGATTTATCAGATGCTGTAATAGAAGACAATTTTTATTTACCTTGTACTTCCACTTCACTTGCAGTACAGGAATTTGAAAACTTTCTCAGCCATAACTAGAGTGTAATTTCTGCAAGTGGAGGTTCCAAATATGCAATCAGTCATTGTCATCCATAAGCTATGATGACTTTAGAAAGCGTTATAAGGGGAAGAGAGTATCGGAGCCACAGCATTGATGATCTCGGACAATAGATCATTACAATGTCCTTCAAGACTATCAGTGGAATGGCTCATCTACTGTCTCTGCAATTCCCCATGTAGCTATTCAGTTGAACTGATTGTGATAAAGAATTTATACAGGTGGCATTAGAGTTTCCATGAAAGATCTTAATAGCTTATGTTACAGTGGCTGTTACTAACCGTATTTTGAACAGATCTTTCCAGCTATACCTGTAAAATTCACAGCTATACAGCTGCATTTGTAAAAAACCTACTTTTGTGTTTGCACATAAAATCTGAGTGAATGTATTTCTACACTTACGGATTTGTGCTTTTTCCTAGAGTGATGATGAATGTTATAATTACCAGCAACAGCCTCTACAGCTAGAATAGAGTATTAACCTGACATGTTCAGATTTTATCTCCTTTCCTCCATTAGTCAAATATAACATGAAACTTTTTAAACATGTAATAACTATTATACCATAAAATTATATTTTTAGTTATGTAGTCTGTTTTGAAGCTTTCTCTGTTCCTATCAAGAGCTTGCTTGTCTTTTGGGTTTTTTTGTTGTTTTTTCTTTTTCTCAAAGAGGTTAATTGGCTTCACACTTTAATTTGCTTAAACCATAATCTGTTTTCTGCCTGATTACTGTTCAATAGCAACCAGATTTCAGAATTCATGCAGAGATAAGGAAACCATATATACTATAAACTTGCACCACCTTAGCTGTTTGATTAACACGTGTTCATGTATTGAGGGTCATGCCTTTTAGTAGTTTCAATAACCTGACAGGAGTAAAAGGACATATACAATGCACTTGCAGGGGACAAATGATGAGTGCTGTTTCATCATATGTGCAGTATGAGCTGTATCTCTCTCCAGAGATCTTCAAGGGTTTAGGATAATAGGAAGGCAAAGCGAGACACAGAGAGGTGAACCACAGCTGTCAGCTATTTTATTCTCAGTTCTAGTTTTCTTAAGGGGTTTAAAATTGTCACTATGATCAAAAGCCTAGCACTTAAGACAGCCCCCAGGCAACCAAATGAGAACAACACTTTCATGTTCAGAGCCTCCTATCAGAATTCATAATATAGAGGTTGCCCACCACTTCCACCATTGCAGCATTTCTTAACCATGTAGAACAGATATTAGCAAATGTATATGCCAACAGACTTCCTACAAACCTTCCTTCTGTAGCTGCTCACATGTGAAAATATATGCCAGTGTACTGAGGAATACCATTTACATGTTCAAAACCTCTGAATGTCTAGTTCTGTTCAGCTACACTCTGCAGAGGAAACTTCACAGTATTGTATGTTCCTCTAATCCAGGAAACAATTGCATCCGCAACAGAGGTTGCTATTCCAGTTCCTCTATATTGGCAACCTCTCTTGCTTAGAGAATTTATCTGCTGACTGTCCTACTTTGAAATACAGCTATCCATCTCCATATCAAGCTGCATAAATCATAGCTCATGCTAAAGAGATGCCATACAAATGTGTTACAGGATAAAATCTCTGAGACATTTGCTAATGCTGTTTGTAAGAACCCTTCTAACAGTTGTTGATTTTGCACTTTAATGTTGAATGCTACTCACTTACAGGGTTCAAAACAAAACTTACATTTCAATAGTGGCAAATCAGTTGTCTGTGTTCTTTTACTGCAACCAAATGTAAAACAAAAAAAAAGGTGGATAAGTAGGAAAAGTTTGATCAACTCTTGGGTTTTTTAGCTTGTTTTTCTATCCTACTCTCTGGGGGCAAGAAGGCGGGAGCAGGGAAATAAATGGCTAGGACAATATTCCCAGAAAGCAAAAGTTTTAATCTGCCTATGAGCTAAATGCTTTCAGCCAGAGGGGAAAAGCAAGCTGAAAAAATGACTAATGTCAAGAATTTGATCTGCACAAATTTCTTCAGAAAAAGATTACTTCCAATGGTTAAAATTCTTAAAAGGATATAACCTTTTATCAATATCATCACTAGTTTGAAGAACCTTCCTTGAAAAAATTTTGAAAAGGAGAAAATTATAGGCAGTCAGTTTTAACATGTTTGTACTTCAGGTGACTTTTGAGTACAAGTTGAATATGTTGTTATTCCTTGGAAAGCTTCTTCATCAAAAGTCATAGAACATGCACCCCACAGAGTGAAATGGCATTTGTTCACCTCGCTGATGGCATTACTCATGGCCTAGTCTTGGCCACTCATCTCCTGGGTCATTCTGAACAAATCAATGCATTGTTGTCCTCAGAGACACAAGAGACAACAATATTACCTCCTTTGGGAAGCTCTCCAGCATCTCTTGAAGGTAAAGAGACTGCTATGTTTTCACTTACACCCTCATCAAAACCTGGATTAGTTTTTTATTGATTCCCGGTGAAAGTAGTTGTTTGGGAATCCCAACTTTCTTTCCAACTCTTTTTCAACTTTCAGGTTACTTACACTGAATCAGATAATACATCTTCCTATACGTCTGTACAGCACCCAATTCAAAGATATTTGCAACCTGTTGGAGAACAACAGGGAGCATATAACAGTAACACATACAGTTAGTGATAATTTTTGCAGTCCCATATTAAGAAAGAAAACTGTTCCTCAGACTTTTCAGAGTAATTGTTGCTCAAAAAGAGTAGGCCTTCCCATTTCACAGAGATGTTTAACCCCATGATTGGAACCACAGTTTGGATTGTAACAGTCTTTTGTTAGAGTAAAAAATCACAGAATCACTGTGTGAAAACTGTTGATGAAAAGGAATCACGGTAATTGAGATATAACGTCTGTTACAGTGCTATTTGCTATTCTGGTTTGTATGCATTTGCTAGAACTAAATGTGGTAGTACCTTGTGTCCTTACTGACTTATTTCTATCATGACATGTTAATTGCAATGTGATATAACAAGTTATGGCACAGTAACTCACAACAATCCAGTGAAACGTAGTACATTGAAAACTTCACTGAAGTGCTCCTTTTCCCTTCTAAAAAGCTCAGATCATCTGACATCTTGAGTCACCTCAACTTGAACAAGTAGATGACAGTGCAAGGAAAACAGATCTCTAATGGTGTTACAGGATTTGAAGAGGCAAGTACAGTCCTCTAATTTTACTTAGACATCCAGAAAAAATTAATGAAGTAATATGTTGAACAGCCAAACTGTAAAACTTTCACAGTGTTGGAGAAGTTATGTTAGAGAATTTTCTTGTAACTTGTTGTCTTAGATAGACTCTATACAACCTTGAAACTAACAAATGACATGAGAGAAAAGCTCTGAGTCTGTCTTTTCTGGGCTCCATCATGGTAAATCACAAATAAACATTTCCATAGTAATATATCTCTTTTAAAAAAATCAGTTAAATGGTATAGTTACCAAATAAAAAGGTCTCACAAATCCATAGCTTTGTGGTAACTGTGAGAAAATAACTTACATAGCTGTCATACCCTTTGAATCAAACTTACTATAACAGTATATCAAACTTCTAATGATTTTAATAAATTATCAAGAGGCTTATGTGTTTTCACTTGATTCAAAATAAATCTATGGCTTGGAAAATCTGGATGCAGTTTCCTGCCCTGCTGTAAATTCAAGATATATTGGCTCTTAGTGCTTGGGTTCTCTATTGTTAAACTGGAAGTAAAAGTCTTTTCTGTCCTTAAGGATAGGAGGGGTCTAAAGAATCAAAATTTCTCCCCCATCTGACTTGAAGCAGCCCCAATTGTTACAAACAATGTGCCCTCAGTGTTAGATGGCAAGGAATGAACTACAGCGTAGCAGTGCTAAGCCTTTCCCTCGCAGAATCTTTCTACCAGACTGCATGGTTGCAGAAGTTGCATAAAACCATAGTGTGGCCTACTTAAAAATCAAAGCAAGGTAGAAGCTCTTATTTAAGTCTAGCATTTGCAAGTCAGTTGGAATGGAGGTCTTAAGCATTGACAGATACAGCTATGTCTCTCACCAGCGAAAACACAATGAAGTTGTTCTTTCTCTACTTTTTCCAAGTCCTAAGTGATTGATCCTAACAAAGCCAGTACCTATATTGCAATTCCCTTCTTTCACACTTCCGTTAATTAATTTTGATATTGATTAATTTGAATCCAATATTTACATTTGGTAAGAAGAAAAACACAAGGAAAAAATATGATTACTTCTTTCTTTATGGAGCAGGTCAGCTATTCATTCTTCAGACATTCAGTATTGAATTTCCTTAATTTTCAAGAACACATTTGGATCTCATAAATGAATGCAACCATCAATTATATAAAATTATTTTAAAAGCACTCTTTTATTATGATTTATTATTTTCATAGTATCATACACAGATCAAGATCCCACCATGCTCAATACTGCAGAAATTTACCACAAAAAAAAGAGGACAATTGTGCCTGCACAACTACAAGATGTATAAAGAAGGAATTTGTTTTTAAAGTTATTCAAAATCCCCCATTACAAGCACTGGCTTTTGTAATCTTTTGAGAAAGAGGTCTTCCTTTGAATTATCACAGCCTGAAAGCATTGTGGACACGTGAAGTGGGTGAAGAAGTGCTCATCTTAGCATTCTAGACAAGAAGAGGTCTATACACACTTTTTGCATGTAATTTGAAAGCAATGTGAGGTGCATTAGAGTATAAATTCTAATGGAATTGTGAAGTTTAAAGCTATTATATCTGGAAAATACCCAGGGTACCTATGGAAGCCCTTTATCCCTATTCATTAATATTACTGCAGTAGCGTATGGTCTAAAAGTCCCAGCTGATGGTTCAGTGCCTTGTTATGCAAGGCACTGTACATGCGGTGCTGTAAAAGCTTCCAGTGGAGACATGTGAGAGGCTACTGGCAATGCTATAGACTACAATAAAAGACAAAATGGGAGAACTGGAGTAGGAGCTCTAAAGAAAGAACATTGTGTCATGTGGCCCAACTGTAAAATAGAAAAATTGCATGTAATTATTCCCCAAGCTGAGTGTGATGATGTGAAAGGGAAGAACTAATGATGATGCACTCTGCTTGTTAGAGATTTTTCCTTCCAGGAGCTCAAGGTTACAAGAAGTGCTCTTCACTTGGATTATTATTTTTTCTTCCTTGCACTAGAAATGTGATGGTTACAAATAAATTCTGTACACAGGGAGTTAATAATACTCCAAAGATGTTGTGAAATAATTTTAGTTACTAATGCCAGACATTCAGTCTTGGCAGTATTTTTTTTTCCTGACTTCAAGCATCCTGTATTGATTGATTAATTATTCTACCAATGAACTAACAAATATTGACCTTATAGAGTTGAGCAGCATTTAGCCAAAAGTCAGTAATCTACATCGATCACTTAATGGAACATCAAAGCTCAGCATCTCTGGCAGTTTTATGTCATTCAGCAAAAACCTGTCTATGCTTTGATGATACCTTGACCTTTCTTATTAGGCATCCTTGGCAGAAAACTAAAAGCAATAATAAAATTAAACCTGTGGATAATGCTTTGTTATCTGCAGTGAAACAGTCACTGCTACAGGATGCTCCCTGCAGATTTACCTACCAGCAGGGGTAGCATTTCTTTTTCAAACTAAAAATATCATTTTCTCCTTATATGATCAGGCAGCATGATAGACAAATGTAATTTTACCACATTGGAGCATTAGGAAAACAATAAGGGGAAAACGCTGGTAGATGTATTTAAAAAAAATCCCACACCACCACATACAAAAAACTTCAGAATAGGACTGTGAAGCCTGAAGCCCTCTTAAAAGCTAGGGTCTGTCTATGCAGCTGTCACAGCAGCAACTTAATTCAGCTTTGTCTGTGCACAAGAGCTATTACTAACATCCCTGACCAGGTACACAGAACAGAGTTATTAGTAACAATCCTGATCAGGTACACAGAATACCCTTGCTAAGCTTATTTACTGTGTTTCAGGGGCATGTTTTCTGCCTCTAAACCTAGCTAATGTGCGTTTTCACACACAGCAAACAATGCAATCATTTCCGACTGCAAGCTTAGACATGCCCGGAGGGGATTGGTGGGGTGCAGTAGCAGCTGAATGGGGAAGGTTTCTCGCACAGCTTCCCACTCCAGTGCAGCAAAGTCTCCAAAGACTCCATGCTACACCAGTGTCTAGCATCTCAAGCCAGCTTCCCTCATTTCTTCAAGGTAAATCATCACCAACTGTTAAAGTGGTTAAATATCAATAGCTACCCCAATATTATTATAGTCAGGAGTAAATTTCACGCCCATGCAAGGCAAATCTTATCTGCAACCCGCTCACGATGACAGGAAGAGTGGTACATTGACAAAAAAAGCATCAAAGTTAAGCTGGGGCAGAAGG
This sequence comes from Tringa tobata, assembly GCA_033628505.1. Classification (NCBI taxonomy): domain Eukaryota; kingdom Metazoa; phylum Chordata; class Aves; order Charadriiformes; family Scolopacidae; genus Tringa; species Tringa tobata. The sequence goes on from JAHREE010000378.1 coordinate 6,493,445, forward strand.
AGAAGATACACAATTATCACCTTCATTTTTTTAACCCTGGCAACTAAAGTAGTTCCCCCCCTTGCAAGAAGCAAGTCTTGAAAATCCCCTTCTTCCAGTTTTTCTAGAGAAATATCTCTAATTTTCTTCTCTTTATTACTGAAGTACCACTTTATTAGAACAAGGTGGTGCAGAAAGCACCTTAGGAACTGGCATTTACTTACCTAATGTGATAGGTGCTTTCCACGTTCTGAAACCCATTGCTGCACTAGGCTGCTTTACAGGCAAAACTAGTTCAGCCATCCCTTCCCCTAACTTTCAAAGCTGTTAGTTAGATCCCAATCTTTAGATTGGGAGGATCAATATACATCACAGTGATGACTCCTGGTTGATACTGCTGCAGAAACAAATATGAGAGTAGGGTCCATCTGAATTGTGGAACTGTTAGAGTTCTACAGAAAGCCAAAAGAGACAAAGCAAAGATTTTGTCCCAAAGCTTGGGAAGGTTATATTATCCCAAAAATCCGTTTGTAGAAAGTCCTGATATTCCTAGCATAAATCAATAGTGTTACCATAAAGATGCCTTAATGCAATTTCTTATTCACTGGCATAGTAATTCATAGTTTTAATTCTTAACTGTTTCACTGGGGTCTCGTGAAAGTCCCTGGTTTTGGTGAAATCTTTCCATTTTACTCATATTAAATTGCATTCAGGTTGGGTTTTACCTTTCAATGGCTGCTTTTCACTGATCAATCCTCTTTTTCCAGCTGCATTGGTAATGATTTTAAACATTTTGCCAAGACAACAGTTTTAACTGGTTGTCAACTAAACTACATGCATGAGTTACCATGAGAAAATGGTGCGGTTCAATATGAAAATAGATTATGTTTTCAATTCAATAGAACTCTCAAAATTTAATTTCTGTATCTGCTAATGATGTAGCCCAATATTGGGCACTTAAGTAAGACGCCAGATTTTCAAGACTGCCTAATAACCAGCGAGCTTTTAAAAATTCATCTTACTGGGAGTTGAGATTTTTTTGAAAATGATGGCATTCAGTGTCTAAATACAGTCATGCATAGTTAGAAAATCTACCTTAGTTTCCTCAGCGAAAGTCATTGGACTAAATATTGTTCCTGTGTAGACTGTAAGTGTTGCAAGGAAATTAACAATAGAAATCTACAGTACTATAGAAATCCACCTTCTGCGCTAAGTAAGTGCAAAAACAGTCTGTTTCCTACATTCCAGCTTAGGGGATAATTGCCTCTTACAAAACCTTTTCTAATGTAAGTAAATCATAGAGAGTTCATCACATCTACCTATCTCCCAGCATTAAAGTAGGATCAACTCGAACTTTGTTCATTATGCATAAATCCTAAGAGGTAAGCACACATTCAAGGATAAAACATATAAAAAAGACCTAGTTTCTGCCCAAGCCTTCTAAATGTTAAAGAAAAACAATAAGAGAAAAAAACAATGCTGTTTTTTACAAAATTCAGAGATATTCCGTGTCTAGTTGCTCCAAACCAAAAGTGTATTGGTTTTGGTATTCAAATTCATAATGTATGGAGATATACAACTCCACATTTGTTTGTTTCTATTACATTTAATTAAGACACTTTATTTTAGAGTTTCATCTGAAATGATGGCATGGAGCAGAACTCTGGAAAACAGACAACCTGACTTCATAAATTGTCTATAATCTAGAATAATACCTAAACATTTTACCACATACCGTATAGATGAAATTGTATGTTATTTTCAGTATCTGGAATAAAGGACACTATTTGTCTACTGCCCTGCAACAGATATTTGTGTCTACACATTCACACACACACACACACAGAGCTACAGAACTGAAGAGATGTATTATTTAAAACCACTTCCAAGTGATGGAGGTATTTTTTTATAACCCTGCCATTTATAAAATATGCTTTGTGCACAGAACTATATTGAGTAGGGAACTCAGTCTAAAATAAATCATGTTGTTTTTCTTTTCTGGAGTGTTAATTTACTTTTAAACATTCTAGACGTACCCTGTTTAAAATGGTACATTCTGTTTCTATTTTACTGTATTCAGCAATCAGTGTCGATTACTCTTGGTAACCACGGCAACAAGGCAGCTAACTGTTCTTAAATCTTCATTTGTCCACTACTTTTACAAAATGCTGTACAACTAAGAATGTTTTCTTACTAAAGACATAGGGAAAAGCTGGAAGGAAGAAATGCATAACCTGTTTTAACTAATAATATGATGGGAATATGTTCTGTAAAATAAACATTTTAGGATTTAAACATTCTTTAGGACCCTATAACAATAGCAATTCAAGTTTTCAGGAGGGCTTCACTATACTCTAGTATTGTTCATTTCTCATCTGTACTTTAAATATTCATAGAGGCCCTCTGGGATTTTTTTCTGATATTAAGAGTTTGCCTTCTGTAATAGTCTGCTTTTAGATTACTCGTAGTACCCTAAGATAATAGCTAGAGAGTCTGGCAGAAGTATAGTTCTCCTCTGATTTCTTTTGACAGCCTCAGGGGTTAGTAATCTCTACGATGATACAGACTAATTTCAGCTGCTTCTGTGATTCCCATGAGCGCCAGTCCAGACACAAAAAGGACAGTCTTATTTGTGTAAAGAACCATGGACTCAGGATGGACAGGGTACATCAACATGCACAGAAACTAAAAAATGCCATCCCATGAAATGAGAAGACTGGAAAAAGGTTGTGTTTTCCTATAATCGTGTAAATCTGTAATGAGTTATCAATAAAGCAACCTTTAGAGAAGGGAAAAAAAATGAACAATTGTGTGCATCTATTCTGTTTGGAGACAATAGAAATCCCATTTCTTTTTCAAATAAAAAGCACAGAAAAAGGTTATGCATTGAAAGAATTCTTTGACCAATTTTTTTGTAAACTCCTTAGGAATACATTTTTTTTTATCACTGATGATATAATAAATTAAGCAAGGTTTCTTGTGATGTGTGCGAAATATTTCCTTATCACAATGTTTTATAAGAATACATATATGCTCATGATAGTATTTACATACAGCAAAGAGAATGCAGCCTAGTGAGCCATCCACATTTTACCTTCCTCTTCCTCAGATATCTGCTACCAAAATCTCTCTTTCTCTGAGTCCTGCACTTTCTGCCGCTGTCCATTTCTCTAACGAATGTTGGTTTCTTTTCAGATAGTGAGAAATATTTACATACACATACACCAGCTGCTTCGGTTTTTTGAGCAAAATTGTTACATTCTGCACATAAACCTACAAAATATCAGCTTGCAAGACAAAGGACCAACAAAAAATCCAGTGAACTGAAATTGGCCTTTCAGAATGGAACATTCTTTTACCCCTGACCAGACATTGCTATACTCTGTGTCTAATAAATCTTATAGAGTTATTTGGATTTGGTTAGTAGAAAAAGCATTTGTAGTTCTAGTGTCTCCTGATACTTTTAAGTATTTCTCCATAGGCAGAGCCATAGCTGCCTGGCAGACCTATGTATAGTCAAGTTTTACCCATACAATACAGACAAATGGGGAACTCTACACAGAAATGGGGTGCACTTTGGGCATAGGCTACTGATAGATTTCAAGATTTGGTCCCAATTATTCTCTCTGCTTTATTCAATTTTTTAAAAAATCTTTTGCTGTGGTTATTGAAAGCATCTGTTAAGTCAACCAATAATTTCTTAGTATAACAAATCCACATCATATACCTTTAATAGGCATGAAATAGGATGTCATAAACCACACAGCTGCTATGATTCTGCTTTTGGTAAATATTCAGTCTAAGTACGATCCAACTCTGAATGAGCACCCAATTCCCGTGAAAAGAGAGACTGCCTTCCTATTTCTCCAGTCTTCTAAATCACATTACACTAGCTCCTTTCCAAACATAAGTGTAACCACGTCTCTCACAGGACTTTGGCTTCATTTACCTTCCTTGAATTTACCATCACCAGAAATGCTTTCTCTGTGACATACGGGTTGAAGAAAAACATATTCTGTTAATATATAATTTCACTTTAAGATTTTTTTCTTTTTCCTTTTTTTTTTCCCCCAAAGGGAAGTAGGCATCTACGACGTTGTCAGGCCTGTTACTGAGATTACTGTCTTCCATTTGGTAAACTGAAAGGAGTATCAGTGTTTTCCATCTATCAAGTGCTCCCTTATGTAATGTTTCAGGGAAAATTTTAAAACTCCAGCTAGGCTGTAGCTGAACCTTTTTTCTATCACTGCAGCTGAGCTGAAGGCATGAAATATAATGGTAAAATGTACATTGGAACCAAGTAAAAGGCCACTATAACACTGCCATTGTCATACCATTACAAGGATTTTATAATGTACAGCTACTGCTTTTCTCAATTGACATCATATGGGGCTCAGCTAATGGAAAGAGACATGGAACATAATGCACCAACTAGATGCTGGACAGGAAACAGTAAATGGATCATGAATCCAGCCCCCCTAGCTAAAGCAGTCAAAACTCTGAATAGCAGAGAGACTAATGTTTTTAGCCATTTTCCCTTCCAGACATAAGCCAAAAAAACACAGCACTGAAGTGTTTTCGTTATCTGGCTGCCCACCCTATCCTGAAAGCCAGCCAGCCAGCCATGCTCAAAAGCATTTGCTTTTAAATGAATCATGGCAATACAATAAAGATGCAACATGCAGATTAAGTTCAAATCAATGACAGAAGCTGGAGCTCACATCACTATGTTCCAAAGTGCAAAAATTGCTCACAGTCAGAGAAAGTTCATCCAGTAATGTGCCACAGGGGGTGAACAGAGAGCAAGATACTGAGTTCAGTGCGATGGCCTTGGTGCTACTGCTGTTCTCTTGAGCAACTTTTGGAATTTAGTAAACCTGGTAGCATTGATACAATTTTCACCCACACAGTGTGATGCCTGTTTAAAGCAGTAAATCCCCTGATACATCTGTTTATCCCTTTGGCTAAGTTACATACTGTAATTATCAGGCTTCAGTTCTCCAGTATATGAATAAACTGCGCTTGACTAGTTCTTCACAAGCTTTTGAATTTTAAGAGAATTGTGGGTTTTACCTATAGTTTTCCTCAAGAGTTTGTGGGTTTCCTCCAGCACTGGAAATAATTTTTTTTTTTGCTCTACAGCTCTACAAGTACATTGAATTGAGCACACTAAATGTCAATTTGTCTTTAAACCTCTCCCTAATGCGATTGCTGAAGTCTGCAAAAAAACAGTGCTGGGAATGAACCAAAGCCAGAACTCTGAAGTCAAAACCAAAGTTCTCAGTTGATTCATTTTCTTTTTTTTTGACTGACATTATCTATATCTAAATTCTCTTCCAGAGGCTCACAACCAGAGTAAATACAAACCCGTTTCTTCAAATTTAAAATTAGGTCCTTCAGTGCTAAAGATGCCAGTAAATTTCTTGATTTTTCAAAGATGGTGAGAATATAAAAGCTGTGTCACACCTGATTCCAACCAGAAAGTTTTGAAAATTTGGACCTTAACTAGAAGGAAGTAATGACCTAAATAGAAAAAATAATGACACCACTGGATCATAATGACCTTAATATATGTTACATTTTCCCAGAAGCTATAAACTGAACTTTTCATTTATCCCTAGAGCTAATCTGGGGGGAGAAAATGCAATTCTTCTTGTTAATAAGTATCTCTGAGTAATGTTTTCATAATAAAATAAATTAAAGATAAATAGCACCAGCATACTTCCTTTAAATGTAAGTTTTATTTTCCAAGAAGGAAAATGAGCCTTCTAAAAAGAAAGGAAGGCTTTTTCTTTCACAAAACTACCATGTATTCCTATGTTACTGAGTAATTTGTTCTTAGTTTATGCATCTGTATTAGCCCTTACCCTTCCAAAACAAATTATATACATTTTACTATATATTTGCCATAGCAAATTTGTTTTTTAGTGCTCATGTTAGTAAATTTTACCCCTGCTGAAAACTAAAGTAAATGATTTTTCAGCTTGCATTTACCTTTTTCTTAATTTATATTTATAGCTCATACTGCAGTCTGTGCTTCACTGCATTCTGAAAAGGACAAATATTCCTTTGCAGGGCTTTTACATTTACTTGTATTAAAAATATTAAAAAATTTTCCACAATGAACTGTTTTGTACTGCTTTGGAGAACTCAATGGAATAGAATTTCCTAAAAATATATCTTTCTATGTTCTATCTACTCCTTTATAGATTGTTAGTAGTTTGAAATGTAGTGTCATTTTCTAGTAATCAATATAAAGAGCAAAACCAAATTGAATTTCAAAGCATAGAGTTCTAACTGTTCTTTTAAAATTAAACTGTAATTTATATACAAATGTTATATAAAACACACTGGCTGAACGCTGGCCATGGTAAGGAGGAGTCTTTTGAGAATGGTGATTCTCTGTTTCATAGATAGGCCACTAAGGGGCAGCAGTAACTGATTGCAAATCTATGTAACATTAAAACCTGGTAGAAAAATTGACATTGACTACAGCTTTGTGGTTTATAATTTCAGAAATAAGAAAGTATACGATATAATAGGAATATTTCATTCTTCAGATTTAGATTATGAGTAATAATGGACAGCTTACATTCTCTGAGCTGCTTATGTCATATTGCTTATAAATAAGGTCTGTAAGACTTGGAGGGCTTTAATCCACAAATAAATAAAAAAGAAAAAGAAAAAATAAAGAAATATTTGTAAAATGTTTATAAACATAAGGATGCAATTAAACGGCATGGAAGTATAATTTCCTTCTTTTGCTTTTTTCTAATGATATTTCAGAATATATCAACTCAGATCATATTTTGTTATGACCATGCATAAAAATCAACAATCAAGATTGGAAAAAGGGATCAGTTTGCAGACTTTTCTGCCTACAGACATGTTCTTTCTCTTCTTATATTAACCAGAGTACCTAATATCTTGATCCTAATTGCTGTTTGTTAGAAAACTGTAACTGCTTCATGAAGACTTTCTTTGTTTTCTCAGAATTGAATGCACTGTGTACATATCCTCCTGGGATTTAATGATCACTATGAAAAGTCAGGACATATGGCACTTTATTCTTTCTGCGAGTAGTGGCCTAATTTCCCCTTATTAGGAATGTCTTATCAGATTGAGATGGAGTCTAACCTCACCACTGAAAAACACCTGTAAGATAATTTGGAGTCATATTACTAATAAAACTGCAGACAAAGATTTCCTCCCTAGAAAATTAGCATTTCCATCCGTCTCTGAATGAAATGACAGGAGGTAACTCCTCTGCATATCAGATATGCCAGAAAGAGAAACCCTACTGCTGTAAATCTGAAGAAAACCCAGGAGTCACCACTGAGATAATTGAATCAGGGATGATACGATCACAAGAGATAAAAACACATTAAACAAATGAGGATATTTTACAATATGCTACATGATTTAAAATTCACCTTTTCCGAACAGAAGGTGAACCATGTAGTCTGAGTACGGATGTTATATTACTAGCAAAGTTTTAGATTTCAAAGTGTAATTAAACTAAGAGGAAACTGCTTTTGAGTAAATGCTGAAAAAATTAATTTTGAAACCTCGTATACCTTTTGCATTCCTTCTCTTGCCACTTTTTAAAAAATTTATTATTAAATCAACATAAAGGATAAAAAAACTCACCTAAAAGTAAGCTACACTTTTTGGTAACTTATGATTTTTTTTGACCTTTGACAGCTGAACTCCCCACTTCATTTTCCCTTATTCTTGCCCTAACCAGTTTCAATGTATCCATATGTTTTTTGTTACATTTTCAACAGAATGTGCCTATATTTTACAGACTGGATCCCTCTTCTTTGTTTTCCAGCACTGCATGCTTTATAAAGTGATTACATTTATCTTTTGGTGTTCTGGTCCAGATTGGACTTTCATAAAACTCCTATCATGCAATTTAAGGTCCCCAGCCATCTGCTACCTGGAGTTTTCAGAGTAAACCCCTGAAGTATAGACAATTCAGGCACACAGAGGGTGGCTTTTTCCCATGCTAGGGAGGGACATCTGAAAAGATAAGAAAAACAAAGATAGCTTTCTCATCATTCAAGAATCCCATTGCTCCTTTGGATCATCAAAGTTTTGGCTGTTTCATTTCAAAGTGAGAAGAATCACTAGAAGAGGGACAATGTGTCAGCAGCGGCATAAGTGTAGAGAATTGTAGGAAATATCTTGAAGCATCTACAACATTCACACAGGCTGTCCTCAGTTTCATTGTCTCAGCAGACTGGTATTTCCTTTTGGTAGCTAACACTAAAGGGAAAAATGGGAAATCATTTGGCTCATAATTGTGCTTCTCTGAAAGCATTACCCTAGAGACAATTAAATCTTAATATAATAAGATTATATTGTATTGTATTGTATTGTATTGTATTGTATTGTAATATAATATAATATAATATAATAT
>JAHREE010000379.1:0-45473 GCA_033628505.1 Tringa tobata
ATGGGGAACTTCAACTTCCCATATATCTGCTGGAAATATAACACAGCAGAAAGGGAACAGTCCTGGAGATTCTTGGAGTGCATGAAAGACAACTTCCTAACGCAGCTGGTGAGGGAACCAACTAGGGAAACTGCCCTACTGGACCTGCTGATAGTTAACTCAGAAGGTCTTGTGGGGGATGTAGATGTTGGAGGTCATCTTGGACAGAGTGATCACGAAATGATACAATTTTCAATTCTTGCTGAAGCAAGGCAGGGAGCCAGCAAAACTGACACCTTGGACTTCCAAAGGGCAGACTTTGGCCTCTTCAGAAGCATGGTTGAAAGTGTCCCTTGGGAGACAGTCCTGAAGGGCAAAAGTGCCCAGGAAGGCTGGTCGTACTTCAAGGAGGCACTCTTAAAAGTGCAGGAAAGAGCCATACCCAAGTCCCAAAAAACAAGCAGGAAGGGAAGAAGACCAGCCTGGCTAAATAGAGATCTCTGGCTGGAACTCAGGAACAAAAAGAAGGTTTATGATCTTTGGAAAAGGGGCCTGGCAGGCAAGGATAAATACCAGGAAGCGGTGAAGATATGCAGGGGGAAAATTAGAAGGGCCAAGGCTCAAGCTGAGCTCATCTTGGCCACTACAGTTAAGAATAACAAAAAGGTTTTTTTCAGTATGTAAACAGTAAAAGGAAGACTAGGGATAATGTGGGCCCACCAATGAGTGAGATGGGCACCCTAGTGGTGGAAGACACGGAGAAAGCAGAGTTGCTGAATGCCTTCTTTTCTTCAGTCTTCATTGCTAAGGCTGTCCCTCATGAATCTCTGGCATTGGAGGCAAGGGGGAGGGTATGGACACAAGAAGTTTTTCCTCCAGTAGAGGAGGACCAGGTTCGGGACCACTTGGCCTAACTGGACATTCATAAGTCCATGGGCCTGGATGGAATGCACCTGCGAGGGCTGAGAGCTGGCAGATGTTATTGCTGGACCACTCTCTATCATCTTTGAAAGGTCATGGAGAACAGGAGAGGTGCCCTGAAGACTGGAGGTAATGGAGAGACTCATTCTAGATGTCATCTCCAAACAAGTTGAAGAGCGGGGGTTTATTGGAAGTGGGCAACATGGGTTAAACAAGGGTAAATCATGTTTGACCAATCTGATAGCTTTCTATGATGCTATAACTGGTTGGTTGGATGAGAGGGGGGAGGGCAGCAGATGTCATCTACCTTGACTTCAGTAAGGCTTTTGACACTGTCTCCCATAACATCCTCATTGGAAAACTAAGGAAGTGTGGGCTGGATGAGGGGACAGTGAGGTGGATTGAGAACTGGTTGTGTGACAGGACCCAAAGGGTAATGATTAATGGAGCAGGTTCAAGCTGGAGGCCTGTAACCAGTGGTGTCCCCCAGGGGTCAATACTTGGTCCAGTCCTGTTCAACATATTCATCAGTGACCTGGACAAGGGGACAGAGTGTATCCTCAGCAAGTTTGCTGATGATACCAAACTGGGAGGGGTGGCTGACACCCCGGAGGTCTGTGCTGCCATCCAGCGAGACCTGGACAGGCTGGAGAGCTGGGCAAGAAGAACCTCATGAGGTTCAACAGAGAAACGTGTAGGGTCCTGCACCTGGGGAAGAAGAATGTCAGGCACCAATACAGGTTAGGTATGGACCTGCTGGAGACAAGTTCCAAAGAGAAAGATCTGGGCGTCCTGGTAGACAGCAAAATGACAATGAGCAACCAATGTGCTCTTGTGGCCAGGAAGGCCAACGGAATCCTGGGCTGCATAGGGAAGAGTGTGGCTAGTAGGTCAAGGGAAGTCATTCTTCCCCTCTACTCTGCACTGGTGAGGCCACAACTGGAGTACTGCATCCAGTTCTGGGCTCCCCAGTTCAAGAGGGACAGGGAGCTACTGGAAAGAGTCCAGCGAAGAGCAATGAAGATGATTAAGGGATTGGAGCATCTCCCTTATGAAGAAAGACTGAGAGAACTGGGACTCTTTAGTCTGGAGAAGAGGAGGCTGAAGAGAGACCTTATCAATGCCTATAAGTATCTAAAGGGTGCGTTGAAGGAGGAGGGACCCAGACTTTTTTCAGTGGTTGCCAGTGAGAGGACGAGGGGCAACAGGCACGAGTTGGAACATAGGAGGTTCCACTCAAACATGAGGAAAAACTTCTTCACATTGGGGGTGACGGAGCCCTGGAACAGGCTGCCTGGGGAGGTTGTGGATTCCCCTTCTCTAGAGATTTTCAAGACCCGCCTGGATGCATTCTTGAGTAACATACTCTAGCTCTCGGCAATCCTGCTTCAGCAGGGGAGTTGGACTAGATGATCTCTGTGGTCCCTTCCAACTCTAAAAATTCAGTGAAATTCAGTGAAATGACACAGTAATTACTGAGGAATTAGGATGTAAGAACTACTGGGAATTAGGCTTATTATTTATAGTTCTACATAGTTGTTACATCCTGTTTTTATATGCTCCTGAGTTAAATCCAGAGGGAGGCTACAGTTTCACAAATATCTCATCTTTGCATTTCGTTCTCTTCTTTAGAAGCAAGAAAGACTGAGGCAGAATTCTGATGATTTATATTGCATGTTGTTTGTATATATTTGCAGGCCCAGTTACCTAAAGAACAAATTAACTTATATTCCTAAAAAGCAGATGCAAGGAAAAAAATTATGAAGAAAATTCAATAAAATGTGGTGTTTCTTAGGCATAATTATAGTGTTAGTGTTCATTTGCAGAGATAAGAACCTGGATTGGAAAGGAATAAAAGAAATCCAGCCAAAAAATTAAGCCTGTGCCCTTCTTTGCAGTTACTTGTATCAGAAACAGCAATTCAGAAGCAATACATATATTACCATGAAGCTAAGATACCATTATGTCAAAATATCTTCATATTAATTGTTAGGTGGAAAGAGTAATTACAGTTAGCATTTATTTTATCCTTATGGTTATGCAAAGTAATGATAATGAAAATATACAAAAATAATAATAGAACCATTCTGAAATGGTGTAATTACATGGTTATGGACATCACCGGAACATACTTGTCCTTCTGGAACTTATCTCCAAGTCCTTTTTTCATTACATCATACAGGTGTCAAATTCTGTGCCTGTCTGTCCAAATTTAAACTAGTTAGTAAAAGAATTTAGCCTATTAAAAGACAGATGGCACAGTTCATATGCATTTTATTTGCTCTGTGCTTGTATAACAATGTAAAGGGGTGGAGCAATGATCCAGGAAGGACAGCAATAAAGAGAAGGCTTGATCCTTCTCCATCACTGCTATCTGCTGCACAGCCTATATCAGAGCTCGAAATTTCCCAGGAAACAAACTTTTGGAAGCAGATGATAGATCACATGAATTGTCTTGGCAAGTTGCCTGTAAACTCAGTATCCCTGCTTCAAAGAGCAGTCCCTTTTCTTAAACAATGCACATTCAGGGTTCCTGGAACTTTCCATCATCTACAAATACACTACTTGTCTGCTACCCTGTCTGCAGACATGTTTGCAGCCTGCTCATGCAGGGGAGTTTATGCACACCTACATATCTTTATGCTAAAGAAGTAAAGGTGTCTGGACTATGCGTCAATCTGCCAAATCTCTCTTTAGTTGTTTTCATGTTTGGATAAAGTTCAGATCCAGACTGCCCTGGCACATTTGAGAGACAGTTATGCATCAGCAGAACAGAAGGACAATGTTAGGAACTAATGATGCACTAGATTAAATCCTACCTCTTTCCTCGGGTTAGTTTGTGTAGTTTCTGTAGTGGCCAGCCAAGAAGTGGGAAAATAAATCAGAATAAAATCCACTTGCATTTAATTCTGGCTTTAGGAACTTGGATCATATAGTCAGGATATTTCTGAGATCTCTTTATCTGAGTAGATTGATAACAATATACTTTAATGCAACTAAGTACATATTTTGAAAGAAATGGAACATTGTGAACACACTGATATGTTTTCCATGCAGCTAAGATAAAAAACAATAAGTGCAAAAAGAGGAACTAAAAAGAGGAACATGTGCATTTCCTTGAAGCTTCAAAATATGTGAAAACACACAGAGAACACCAGCACTTGAGAAATAGGAATGAAACTGACTGAAAGGGAAAATAACCAGTTGGCATTTACATTCCAGGTAAAACAACACATAGAAAAAAAATAAATACCAAGATAGATTACAAGAAAAACATATTTTGAGTGCCTCTCCCTCACCCCCGCTCAGTTCTTTCTAAATACCCTGAGTGTAGAAATAAAGACAGGAGTGATTATATGCGAAGTTGCTGAGCATTGCTGGTCTGATCCACCCTAAACTGGCAATCTGGTCTTTTTACACTTAATTCATATTTTACCATTGCAAAGAAGACTGAACTGCAGTATAACTAAAGATTGGACTGACATGGATTTAGAAGCATAGTCACCAAAAGGAAAGAAAGCTACTGCTTCCACCATCACCATATTGAATACATATTTATATAACTCTCTCTATATATCTCTCTCTTTATGTATAAAGTCTGGTTTCAGGTTTGGTGTTTCTGATGTAGCTAACAATACTGTACCATATAGCTATTGTCTAAACTAATCAGTATATGCAAAATACTTTTTGCATAAATTTTGGAAACGAAGCTTTTAGAGTTCATTGTTAAAAATGCAAGTATACACTGTTCGTTGCTAATTTACTTCCTTTATCTAATATGTAATTTTAAAGGACCAGGTTAGACCTTAAATTAGTATACAAGTATGAGTATAATCATGAACAATCTGTTATTTGATCTGTAATACTGGGAACACTCGCCAGTATTTCCATGTAAACCATGGGATTCAGTTCATAAATATTTTAGGAAAAAAAAAAAAAAAACAAACAAGAAAGTTTGAACACTACTGAAGTAATCAACCATCCCATTATATAACAGGTTTCTAAAGCTATTTTTAATGCACCCTGTGAAGATCCACATCACACTTTTGCTGATGCAATTTGCAGATCCAAGGACCAAAGTTTATACTACTTCTTCATGCCAAGCCTCTGTCAGAATCACACCAGTTGATTCTGCTGAGTACAGAATTCTATGAAAATTTGCAACCCAGTTTCCAAATTCCAGAATAATCTTTCTTGTGTTCAGTCTTGACACCTTCTAAAAAGGTTTAAATGAAAAATAGTATCTTGAATGTACTTGATAGTGCCTTTGAGGAACTTATGTCTATTGAAGGGAAGATATGACTGTTTTACAAGCACAGAAAGTAAAAAAGGAGGAATAGAAACAACACTTCCTCTGAAACTGTCTAAATTATCTTTCCCATTGCTTAGGCTGTCCCAGGAGTATCCACCATTCACCAGCAAAAAAAGTACTGAAGCTGTTTGTCTGCCTGCATTGCGAGACTGTATGGCAAGTCTTCTCTTCTGACATCTCCCTGTCCCAGAATAAAGATGAAAGAACTGAGAAGATGGAAACGCAGGGAAAAGACAGGAAAAAAGCACTTGTATGAAAGTTTGGGCTCAGCTGCATGAACATAAGTCAGTTAACTGAGCTGAGAAATAAGCAAGTGACAGAAGTCAAGAAATAGCGCAGAGACTTCATGCTCAGGAAGAGTGACATTACCCTGCAGATAAGCTGAAGCAGCTCAAAGGTTGGTGACACTGCGTGCATTAAAAGACCTCCTCTGGCACAGAAAACCAATGTCAAAACAGAAGCACATGTTAGGAGCAGAAGGAGTGCACTAACAGTAAATCAGGTGTGCTCTGACTAAAGGTTAGAGTTACAGGTGATACAGAAATAAAATTCAGAAATGTTAATGAGCCATTTACAGTTGGTCTAAGCTATAATATTCTATAATGCTCTTCATCAATTTAAAATAAATTACAATATTTAAACTTGGCATATACCTTCTACATTATCCACATTTCAGGACATTAATATGGGTCTGTGTTCTGAAATCCTTTACTGACTGTCCTTTATTAGGTACTCAGGTGAAGCTGTCATTGATTTCAGTGGAACAGAGAAAGGACAAACTTATTCTTCCCTCGTATTGAATTCTACTTTTGTTCTGTGCCAAAGAGAGCAGGATTTGGTTTATTAAAACTATTCTACTAATGCACAGGAATGTGTTAGGAACTCAGCACAAGAATTACTGTGTGAAATTATAAGACATGTTATACAGGAGGTCAGACTAAATTATCATAATGGTCCCTCCTATTTTTAAAATCTATGAACCTTCTCTGACTCCATCCTAGTGTAGGGTGCTACTTCATCTAGTCATCATCATATTTCCAGTAGAGGCTAGCACCTGAGATTTCAGTGGAAATCAAATCCCCTTTCACCTTTCTAATGTAACTAGATAATTACACAAGAGAAGAAAAATTTCTTCCCAAGTTTTGTAAACTGACGTAATATAAATGAAAGTAAGATACTTGTTTTCTTTCTTCTGTGATAATGTTTTAACCCACTAAAAATGTGTCATTAAAGCATTGTAATTCTTAAGTTATCAAAACATGCAGCTGCATCCAGTAACCATTTAGTTGATACTAGTGGGTCATTTATGAACCAAACCTTAATCGGGAGTTTTGTGACAGAGGAAAAATTTTAACAGCGAGGTAACCAAGAGAATTTAAATCACAGTTCATATAACCCTTCCAGAAAGCTATATTAGAGCACAGTTGCACAGAAATGGCAGCCTGAATGTGAGAAAGGGTATCTTGCCTTGTGTATCAGTGTCAGGAAATTAGACTAAGAACCCACAGCTTTGCTGTAAATATTTTTTGTGTACGAGGATTTTTTCATTTTCACTCTCTTTTTTAATCCAGTGTTAGAATGCTGCCATAACACACCCTCAAGACGACGTATAAAAGAGCCACACACTGAAATGAATTTTAGCACTTACAAAAATGCAAAGACAGCAGGGAAACAGTGAGATCCATGACCATAAAAGAGGCTTGGAAAAGATATGAGGTAAACATTCAGACTAGTCAATGAAACTGGGAGAGAAGTGATCAGCCAAATTAGAATCATAGAATCATGGAATCATTCAGGTTGGAAAAGACCCTTAGAATCATCAAGTCCAATCACCAATGCTATGCTACAAAGTTCTCCCTTACACCATATCCCCCAACACCACATCTAAACACCTCTTACACACATTCAGAGATGTTAACTCAACCACCTCCCGGGCAGCCTATTCCAGTGTCTGACCGCTCTTTCTGTGAAGAATTTTTTCCTTAAGTCCAGTCTAAACCTATCCTGTTGCAGCTTGAATCCATTCCCTCTTGTTATACTGCTAATTACTTTTGAGAAGAGACTAGCACCAACCTCTCTACAGTGTCCTTTCAAGTAGTAGTAGAGAGTGATGAGGTCGCCCCTCAGCCTCCGGTTCCACAAACTAAAGTCCCAGCTCCTTCAATCACTCTTCATAAGATCTATTCTCCAGATTCTTCACCAGTTTCCTCTGCACTCGTGCCAGCACCTCGATATCTCTCTTGTATTGAGGTGCCCAAAACTGGACACAATACTCAAGGTGTGGCCTCACCAGTGCTGAGCACAGGGGCACAATCACCTCCCTACTTCTGCTGGTCTATTCCATTTTTAATAGAAACCAGGATGTTTTGAACACAACATCTTCAATCCAGCTTCATCCTTCTACCATTCTTGGAAGGCAAATTCAAGGATGGTGATTAGCTGTGCAAAGCCCTTAGTTAATTCTCTCAGTATGTCTTAAACCCAAGGATTAGAAAAGATATGAACCCAGCAAGCTTCTCCACATTGCAAAACCCCAGACACCAGAGCTGCACTGCAGCAGTTCCTATTTTTCCTGCATGGAGTCTTGTTGAAGTACCCTGATCTGCTCAAACCCCTGCT
Organism: Tringa tobata; assembly: GCA_033628505.1. NCBI lineage: Eukaryota > Metazoa > Chordata > Aves > Charadriiformes > Scolopacidae > Tringa > Tringa tobata. The sequence goes on from JAHREE010000379.1 coordinate 7,832, forward strand.
GCTGTGTAAGAGTCCGTTCTCTATGGTGCAGAAGGAACCTGTTAGAAACTCGGCCTTTATTATTCTTTGTTTTCCCATTTCTCACATCACAGTACTATTCAGCACAAAAGTGTTCTCCTTATATCTAGAATGCAAACTTGGGTTATAATTGAAATTGTTGCTTTCATTTTTTGCTTTTCACCTTTTTCACTAACCCACTGAAAAATCCATGATCTAGAAACCACAACTAAACACAGCTATCAGGTGTCAGGAAATGTAATTAGACCGACACCTGCACACAAAACAGACTGGAAGGTAGGAATGAGATGAGGGCAGCCATCTGGACATTTGCATTCTTTGCATAAAAGCCTGTGATGCTAAGTCACACTAACAATTCTAAATTCATAAAGTTCGGTGAGATCTGACTTTTCATTTCTAAAGCACATGTTTATAATTGCTGCAAAGAAAGCATTTAACTTTGATAGAATCTGCAGAGCTGTGCTGGGAGCCAACTCTGAGAATTCAGAGAGCTACAGGCTCCTTTAACACATTTCTGTTGCTCTCTGTACACTTCCAAATGTAGGGTAAAGGGCTCTAACCATGCCTTTCCTTTGTTCAAACAGGGTGATCATGACACATGAAAGGGAGTATCACAGGAAAATGTATTTATAAACCTAAACCTACATTTCATTAACTTTCAATAATATATGCACTTTTCCTATCCCAGATGTGGGCTTATGTTCTGAAGCTAGACATTTATCTTTGTATGTTAATGATAGTAAAATGTCTCATTTTCTCCCAAAATCTATTAAGAAGTATGAAATTACTGCAATTTAAATAGACAGATCTGAAAACCTCTCTTTTTTTCCCCCTTGGACTGCACAATACAAATAAAACTTGGGTTACTTATTGTGAGTCATCAGAATTACTTTCATATTTTGAAAAAAAAATTATATATGAAAGTATGAAAATATGCATATATACTGACACACATACACAGTCACACAGATGAAATCCATGTTTCTATAATCTCCTTGACAGACCTCAGAAGAAAACACAGGTTTACTAAAAGTGAACATTTTTAAAGGTGATTAAATAGTGGTGTACACAGTTTGGATATTGAGAAATTTGTGCATTTTAACGCGACAAGCTGCCTACCAATATTCAAGAAGACATAAAATAGGATCTTTTATTCTTTCCAATGTCAAGAGAAGTAATTCTGCATTCCAGTACATGCAAACTGAACTAGACCACTTCACTGCAAAGCGCCTCTGAAATGATCCCCTCTAACAAGTGTGTACAATGAGTCATTGACCTGATCATCTTAGAAATCCATATGTGCTAATGGAGAAAAAAGACTGGGATTTAACTGGGGAAGTGAGAGCGATGGCCAAGAAAGCACAGCTGCATGAAATATGTAATAAGGAGCTTTGGTCTCTTCTGGAAACCACAAAATCAGTGTGGTTTCTTTCTGCTTTCAGCCCAGCATTCTGGGAGAGCTGCCAAAAGCAAAAAAGAACTGTAGGATGATAGTGAGGCTGAAAGCAGAAAGTAAGAAGACAGTTAAAATATAATGGGTTTTTTCTCTGAGAGGGAAATCTGTAGAGCATATAACCTGAAACCTGATGGTAGTGTCATCAAATGATGAAGGAAATTTCTTGGACCAAGAGCACCTCTCCTCCCAGATGGAAACTGGTGAAAGGATCCCATTTCCTTCCCAGTAAACAATGGCCAGAATTGTTGATTTTCTGGGCTCTGTCCTGGAAGCAAGATTTGGCTAAAAATAATTTTGGAGAGGAAAAGATTGGGGTAAGAGTCTGGAATAAAGATAGCCAGGCGTTGGAAGGAGCATTTCAGGAAAATGAATGGGAACAAGCTGAATTTGTGGTGAACAGCTGCATCATAACTGATCATGAAGAAGAGGATGGATGTGTGATGGACAGGCCTCTTGACTGCTGAGTGTGCGCTGCTCTGAATACACACCCCATAGCGGAGCTGGTAAATCTCTGCACAGAAAAGAAGGAGTTGTGAGGAATAGATGTTGATGATTAAATGCTCAGGGAGGCTGTAGCTGCAGCAACAGGCAGAACAAAATCTGCATAACTGAATTAAGCACCATAAGACAGGTGATTATTTTAAGTAAAGGATTTCATGCAATGTCTTCATTCAGCAGGAGGAAGGGCAAAGTGCCTGAAACAAAGCGAGCAAGAAGCAAGCCATAAGACTACTGCCACTTCTACAGGACTTCTCTTCCCGAATCATAAACTGGGAAGGTACTACACCTAAAGCAGTGTTATTTGGACAGTCCTGGAACCAGGATTTGGTAAAAAATGAAGCACTAAAAAACCAATAGAAAATAAATTATATTAAGCAGTCATGTTGTTTTGTCTATTAAAGAGGTTATCAGATTCCAGAACGCGATTTAGAAAATGTGGTAAATATTAATTTATTTTATATCTTTTGTATATATGGGTGGACAAGGGTCTGCTTTTTTCATATTTTTATTTCATTCCTTACTCCCAAGCCAAAGGCTGAATCACAGCTCTGTAACAAACTGTACAGCATTGTAAGATTGAATCTGCAAACTCTATTCCAGAAGCACTTAGTATGTGCATAAATCATTTTTTTCTCTTAAACAAAAACAACCTTCTGTGCTTCACTTGCAGAAGTTACATTCAAATAAATTCTGCAGAGCAGGATTTGGAAGAGAATTTAGCTGCTAATAAAAAAATAAATCATTTCATATAATGAAAAGTACATTTTATGGACTAATAGGTAATAGACTATAGATACTCTTTGAAGAAAGAGCAGATAACTTTTAAAGAATAAGTTTTAAATAACCATACGTAAAATAACTGCCAGAATTCTGAATTTTGAAATGTGGATAGTTGGAGTGTGTGAGTAGGAAAAAATCTATTAACTGTAAAGAAACAACTCTGATTTAAAATAAACTTAGTATTAAAGGAAATGAACACCTGTACCATTATACCTAATATTAAAAATTCTCATAAGTTTTCCTTGTTCATAATTTCTAGTAATTGTACCACAGTGGCAGCACCACTCAGAACAGAACTCCTGGTAGGGAGAGGGAAGAGGGGAGTAGGATGGACCTGCAGATGACCTTGAAGATGAGGGCTTTTGTCATCCAAGTACTTATGGCAATCCTTGTTTGATATGAAGCTCCTCTGAAAGCAGAAGGTTGTCTTTGTCAGAGAAAATTCTGAAATGTGTTTGTCAGAGAAAATTCTGAACACATTTTTAGCAGTTACATTGGCTAAATTAATAATTCCCTTTAAAATTAAAAACTTTCTTAGTCCAAACAATCCAATACTCCACAAATTTCAGCCACCAATTTCAGTTATTTATTTCCAATTGTATAACCGACAGTGCTCTTCTCTTTACTTAATTAGCCACTATTTCTAATGTTAAATTCCTGCATTAGATTAAAAAGGCCATGGTAAGCCACATGCTGTCTGTAAATAAGATGAGTCTGTTGTGAAAGGTTCATATTCAAATGCACACTGTTGATGACTAGGAAAGCTACGGGTAATCAAGGCTGTAAATCTGTCATTGTGACATACAAGTAGTGCTTAGCACCACACTTACTACAAGGGCAAATATGAAAGTGGAAAACTTGAAGATCAGCGTTGTGAAGAAAACAGGCAAATAATTCCAAACACTAATTGGAGAGCTCTGGTTAGGTTAGGGCAGTTAAACCCTGCATCTGAAAACTACAAACTTGGATTCACTCCAGATACTGAAAAATTCTATAATAAACCATTTGTCTGTTAAGAATCACTGTCAAAATTGATACTGGTAGATAATTATCTCATCAGAATGAGCAAGCATTTCAGTTGGACAGATTGGACAGATACTGAAAGGTATTTTGTATCTGAAAATCTTTGCAAATGGACGGACTGAATTTGATATGATGATATTCATGAGTCCTTTTTATTTATGACATACGCACACCTGGGCTGGGAGAATTTTGCTGTTTGTTCTATTTTTGTGCTTGAGATAACTGCTATCTTCTTCTGCCAATCCTAGTACTTTTTAAAGATATGAATACTTATTCCCAAATTGCCCAACAGTCTTATTTTACTTTTATTAAAGTTTCTGCAATATAGGTAGAGCTGAGTAGGGGTAACTGGAAAGGCCAGTTCAGGCTCTGTACACGCCATATAACTGCATCTGTACATTTACATGAAGTCATGTTCTGTGACTTAATGAACCACACAGTGCATCCTCTGTTAAAGTAGAAAAAAATGAGATTCATACAGAAAATCTCTTGTTCTCCAGCATTCTGCTATATTTTATTACATGCCTTCAACAAAAGTTGTTACGATTTTGTATATCATGACAGCAGTGAAAATCCTAGCAGTGATACCCATGGAATCAAGCTGTTAAAGCTGAAATTTTATGACACCACAAGAATTACCTGCAGTAAAGTAAATCACTGAGAAAGGCAGAATTACTGGAACCAAATGAAACGCTTTAATGTCAACCTACCCCAGGACACCATGTCCTTTTGAGGGTATTCTCCAGTCTTATTTTACTTTCCAGCATCTTTCAGTTGCTTCATGAGGTCACAAAGGACTTCTTGTTGCCCGTCCAGAGGCAGTACAACATATCAAACAGAGGTAATACAGAGTACCTACAAAATAACAAATGAACAAAAACATAAATTTCAGCATCCATTCTCCTATTTGTCACACACTGTCTATACACATACGAGAAGAAATTACTGGGGAGTAAATGCTGAAATCCCTATGATGAAGAGTATCTCACACCTCAACTAGTTTTACTGGCCTGAGTGTGACTGAAGGTCACAGTCTCAAACCATCTTTTTGGCATTGTTATGTCACAAATTCAGTTTTGACAAAAGCTTGGATGATAGTGCACTTAAATTGTTGTTTGTTCCAAATTAGTGGTCCCTTCGTAATTCTGCAAGCAAAAGAATAGGAAGCAGCTATGAGTTATTTTGCAGTTTTTGCAGTTCTGTAGACAGAAATAAGAAATGTCCATCGATAAATCTCTATCCAGCTTTTGATTTACTTGAGAGAGAAAGGGCTTTCAATAAAAACACCAACATGATTTGAATACCACATGCCACTCATACTATTCTCTAAAGTTGCAGGATTGGTATTCACATTGAGAAAAGTGCATGGCAAGTCTTGCCATTGAAATATTGTGAATAAATACTTCTGCAGTGACTGAGTTTTGACTGTCTCTGATGATTCAGTACTTTGATGGATATGTGCAGAACAAAAATAGGTCAGAGTCAAAGCAGGTCTATTCCCAGGAAAGACTCCTGCGTGGACAAGGGAGCATTAATTTCTTCAGACCAAATAAGCATATGAGATTTCTACCATAATGACCACCTGAACTAATCAAATTATAATTTTTGTGTCCATTTCTTAAAGCAGCACCATTGTAGGCTGAGCTCTTGGGACAATCATGCTGAGATTAATCCTTTAACCAAATTATCTCAGACCTGACAATTCAATGATTAGGTCTTCCTATCTCTGCACATCTGTCTGAGGAAGGTACTTTATTATCACCAAATGTTATCTTAGCCTGTCCTGAGACTCAGTGCACTTAAGTGATACTGGTGTTTACAGTGTAGTTGCATCCCTAAGACAGCTGCAAAAGAATGACAAGACACATCGAAGCTGTGTGGAGGTTCTTCATGTAATGTTCCTAATCACAGCCTATTAAAATAATCAAAAGCCTGTCTGACCCATGGAGTAAGCGACCTGTAAATGATGCTGCCTCATGAACCTTGTGGACAGTTCTCTGTCTGCCACACACCTTTTACTTCTGAAAATTTAGGTCAAATAGCTTTTCAATTTTTTTCTAGCAGATTAAATTGGGTCACGTTCCTGGAGAAGTGGGTCATTTTTCCCTGTAAGTAAACAGTTTCATGCCTCCACATCTTTAGTTCAAAGGCTCTATTGTTTGTACTCAAAAGTGCACAATCCTTTTGCTTAGCCAAGAGGCAGTGATTTTTTTTTATTTTTTTTTTTACAAAGGGCATTCTTTAGCCTGACCCGGTAAGAATCACACATGATGTTTTTCAGTACATGACAGTGAAAAGCGTCCCTTTTCTGTCTTCCCATCAAAACACTGACTGGGGACAAAACCCTTAGCCAGTATTGATTGATTTGCTCCACTGACTTCAACAGAGCTGTTCTGATTTGTATCATGTGGGAATCCATGCTAAAAAAGATCAGTGTCCAATGCATAAACATAGAAAAGTTTTTGCCAATTTTCTACCACACTACAAAAGATTTTTTTCACATCTTTTTGGGTGAAAATAAAGACCTTTAGGAGAAGAACATTGTGCAACTCTCTGACAGTATTCTACCTGTAAAGATTCAAGCCAAACCAATGAATCAAAAGGCAAGGCTTAGTTTATATATACATGATGGTTCAGTTAATTGTTATAACAAAAAACAATATCTAACAATGATATAATCCTCTCTCTTAGTTTTCTTTTCAATATTTAGGCTTATCAGTGTTGTTATCATTTATGTCATCATGAATGAAAACATGAGAACTCCCATATTGCTGTTATGATAAGAGTTAGATAAGAGTTGCATACTCGTCTAATGTCCATAAATATAGCCAACCATTTAAAGTTCACATATGTGAGTATTATGTAAGGTCACGCTAAAGTCACCCTTTGCCCAAACCTTTGTGTTCTTTTCTACAATTTTTTTCTAATGTCTAATGTCTGCAGCATTTTTTTCTCTGTGTTGCTAGCCTTTCACTGTATGTCTCACAGAAAACCTAAGGATTGAAACTTTTCTTTTAATTTATGACTCTCTTGCTCTTAAACTGACATGATATGCATGTGCCTAACAAACCCCAGAACATCTACTGGCTATATAAGCTAAATTCCTCTTCAGTATTATTTCTTCATTATCAAAAGAGGAATGAGTTCATATTAAATACACACAAAACCAAGTTTATTACTATCTCAAGTTTCAGCAAAGATAGGTAAATTAAGAATTTGAAAAAAACATCAATTGTTGAACAAGTAACTTGTTTTTTCTCACAGGAATAATGTTTATTAATCTTTATTTTGTGGAAAATCTAGTTCCATATTGTTAATATAATTTACCTTTTTTATCTATTGTACTAGTTTACATGCTTCAGAAAAGGCTATAAAATATATTTAAAATGTAACAGCAACAGACATAAATGTTATCATATTTAGTCACAAATTTAGTCTAGTTTTAATATCCAAATAATTTCTGTATATATAACAGGCTCACAGAGCCCTTTCAATCTGGTTTTCTGTGGGTTTTGGAACTAAACCTTTGAATAGAGACATGTCAACACCTGTTGGTTTGGAAAGTTCTTCCAATATGTCTTAGAATTACCCAGCTTCAGAAATATTTCCACAGATAACTCATCATATTTTCAAGAGAAATGAAAACTATATCCAGATTTGACAACATTTCTTGGTTCACTAAGATTTTGTCACCAGTATCTTTGGATGTATAAACGATAAAAAAACCTATACTGTTGACAATAATTTCTAAATTAATTTGAGAAAAAAATTCCAGTAATTGCATTATGTCTCTTTAATGATTTTATTCTCAAAACATTTGTTTATCTACTGTAACAAGAACTAACATCACTGACTCTCTGTTTCTGAAACATTTCTGAAGAAAAACAAAACTAAAATTAAGCTTTATTCTTTGTCAAAAGAAGATTGCAGAAGAATAACAAAACATCAAGTCTAACTTTAAACGAGTGAACGAGTCCTTTTCAGATTGGTTTTATGATACCAATATTTTTATTCTGGTGATTTTTACTCCATTTACTTATATGTGAACTAGGAAAGGTGGCAACATCTATGAATATAACTTGTGTGGATTAGATTGGAGTAAGTAACATACCATGTCCTGCAGAGATCTGGACAGTGTAGCCTCAGATGTTCACCCACAAAGACAGATCAGGGCAACTGTGTTCTCAGATGAGGTCCTTGATGAGTTTTTTTCATGACATACCTTTGTTGACTTTGAAAACATGGTTCTGTAGTAGTATAAAATGATTTTTTGAGTTTTCCCATAATAACATTGGACATTCTCATATCACGGCTAGCTTACACATTAGATGTGTGATAAACTAAGTGATGCAAAGAAACAAAATTTCATTCCAAAAGTATATGAATCAGTATTTTTATCTCAAAATGACTGTCTGCACCAATATCAGACAACCAAAGAAACGAAAATTTGCACACAAGAAAGAAAGAGACGGAAGCTGCAGAGTCCTAAATTCTAGAACCAGATTGTTTTTCAGACTTAAGTGTTGTACAGTTCTGTTCACCTAACTAACAACCAGCAGATTGAAAAGGCATTGAAATGAAGATGCCAACTCTTCAACTGGATGCACTGAAACAAAATGTAAATAAAGTAGAGGAATGAGATGCAAATATAAATTGTATCAAAATGAGAACCTAAAATTTGGCCAAAATTGTATGAAAACTGTATGAATTGTATGAAAAAAACAAACAAACAAACAAAAACCACAACAAAGCAAGAGGAAACAGAGGCATCGAAGGGGCAGACTGGGATGAACACAGACTATGGAACAAAAATTTCAAAAGGTCAGTGTAAGAGACAAGAATACTGCTGGCAACATAAGAAATTGAAGAGCTAGTGTAGGATAGATTTGGAAACTATATACCTACGTTCCTAATTCTGAAAACACACCAGGACTTCCCACCAGTTTTTGTAATCTTTGTGAGGTTTATGCTCCTATCAACTATACAGTCCAGTGTTGACCAAGACCACTATTAACCAAAATCAAGTTATGAAAATAATACTAAATCTCTATTTAACAGCCTGCAATAAAATTTATTTTAATAGTACTTTTAGTCAACAGTCTTATCATGCTTTTACCAACAGTGTGATCAATATGAGCATTATATCTAGCCTACAATTTCACCCACCACTTCAAAAGCTTCATAAATCATCAACTTTTATAACTTCTTGATTACCTCCTAATGTTCATACAAAACAAGGATAAAAACAAAAATCACCCTCTGATGAAAGCATGCTGAGCACTTGAAAAACTTTTATTAAATGATATCCAGTTAGCAACACCCTGTTGGGCCATCACTGTGTAGTGATGATTATGGAGTGCTCTTTCGCATAAACTGAATAAATCTCATAAATTGTTGATGGAGGTGCTTTAAAATATCAGCTATTGACCAACTTTACCCCAGCAACAGAAGAGAATTGATTTAGGTCGCCTCTCTTCTAAGAAATTTTATCCCTAGCCTGGGGCTTGGGGATTGCACAGCAAACAGATCAATCCCATGTACTTTCAAGGGCTGAAGAAAACTGTTTGCTCCATGTCTGGTTTTCCTGAAAGGTCTGCATCTTGCTACCTGATTTAGTGATGCTTGCCCACAACATGACAAGAAAGTGGGATGAGAGTAACCCATCTTTAACATCAAAGAGAGTTCAGACAGGGATGATTAAAGCTAAAATTGTCAGGCCAGGTTTTATAACGAGGATGGGTCTACAGCAGACGTGTAATTGAATTCCAGTTCCACTCCAGCCCCAATTGTCCCTACGCCTTCCCTGTACCAGGGAGTGTACAGAGACAGCAGCCAGTGCTGCACATGACACTTGTGATCTCTGTGCATAGACAGGTCTCTTGAGCAGTGCAGCTACACCCACATTGCAGCCTGAGGGCAGAACAAAAGCAAAACAGCACTGTAAAGCAGACACTAAGACCAGAAATGCCTTATGTTGCTGTTCCACCTCTACAAGGTTTGCATTATAGATTTGTTCCCCAATACTTTCTGAGCTTGCACAATGTATGGGAAATATATTTGTTTGCCCACAGCTTTGAGTGAATTAAAAATGCTACCAGCATTTTACCCCAGTTCCTGTTAGACCTTTAAAGAAAATTATTTTCTGCCACTTTTTAATCACTATTGCAGGTGAAAAACTGAAATGTGTCTAGAGCTCTTAATGCTGTTATGCCTCTCTTTCACACCTCTGACTCTCTGTCACCATATGGAAAAAAAAAAACCAAACTTGGATAAATACTAGTCAAAAAATTTGCTGTGTTAAGATAACTAAACAAAACCAGGTGAATTCAATTGCAGTAGCAAGTCTTATATCTCATCAATGTTCTTGCAATAACATGACGTCTTACATTTAGGTAATATCTTAGGAATACAGAAAGAAATCACTTTTAGACACTAAGTCTATAAGTACATGTGAAAAGGATGATGGGTTTCCTTGGGATTGCCAGTGCATTTGACATTTAATGGGCTTGCAAATGAGACAGGGCAAAAAGATGGAAGACATCTAATACCTTACTGAATTGTCTCGTGAGATCTGAGGCAGGTGCTGAGGGACATGTACAAAATGCTTGCATGGAACCGTTTTCCTTATAATGTAATCTACAAAATTCAGCTTATCCAGACGAAGGTCTCCTACATAAGACAATAAGAAACACCTTAATAAATCCCAAAATGAATTAGGTGTGCATTGAATTCTCTCATGCCTGTTTATTGATCCAGAGATGGCATTGCCTGGAGACTTGCGTTTCCTGTCTCACCCATCTTGTAATTTTCCTATCGCTCCCATCTTATCACAGTGGGTGGAAAGAGATTAGAATTTTATGTCTCAGGCCTGTGGGCACAGAGGACCAAGATTTTTATTATTACTTTCAATTTTACTATATGTAGAAACCATTGATCCTACTTGAAACTGTTACAGGAGTAACACAGTCTGACACTATAAGGTGTTTCTTTCACTTATATAACATTTCTAAATAAAGTGACATCTCCAGTGTTATATTGTCTGATTAATTTTTTCTACACCTACATCAAAGAAGTTCTCATTTAATCAAAACAATTCATAGCTGGCAAATGTCTTTAACTGCCTTACTACCAGACAGTTTAACATCCAGACACTCCAAATCCTCATTAAAATATACTGGAAAGGGAAAGAATACCAGCTCTATTTTTCTTCAGGATTTCCCAGCTAAGGGATTAACCCAGCAAACAATTAGTTTTAAATTTTCTGTACTCCTTGAGCTTGGTCTGCCTCTCACCTGGGAATTAAACCTTCTTCTCCTTCATAAACATGCACCTGATGGATTAGGAGGGCCTTAGGAAGGCCTGAAAAGGCATAGTACAGAAAAGCTGTAGTGACTGACTTTACATATTCACTGACTCCTTTACAAAAGGAGTACTCATTTACAAAAAGTACGCCTTTACGAAACCTGCTGTCTTTGGGCTCTTCTTCCAGAAACTATCTTAACACTGTGTGGGAGACTTGAAAGGATTAAATTGATTGCAACTCAGTAAACTATGTTGGGAATAGACATTAAGGGAAAGATTATCAGATAGCAGTACAGCGACATGGTTAACAGAAATGGAAAACAAAACTAAATGTTTTACTGATCTGAAGGCAAACAGGTTTAATTCTGAATTATATAGAAGGAGTAAAGACATGGCACAAAAAGTCATCAGCCATTTTTCATGGTACAACCACACCCAGGAAGAAAACAAACAACTAGTGAACAGAGGCAGAGAGCCTGTTCTTCCAAGCTCACTTCTACCAAAGGAACAGAAAACAGCATGCCATTTGCCATGGAAATGCTGCACTTCCTCTCTTAGTGAAAGTTCTTTTCTATTTCTTTAGATGTAGCACAAGGAGTGCTACTTCCTCAGCTATTTGTATATGCCTACGACTAGTCTCTTTTATCCTTGGAAAGGCCATAATAGCAAGTTCCTAGCAGGATCACAATGAGGGAAGACAAGGTCTCAGGTTTAACAGGAGGCCCAGTCATATGGGGAGAGCATGGATATATCTGGTGCAGTTTGTTACTGCCTGCCACGAGTCAGCTCAGCCTTTCTGTTCCATATTGTACACATGGAAGGAAAAGTAGCCCAACAGCTTTCAGTGAGCTTGCAATACAGGAGCAATAAGATTCAAGTTTTCAGCTTGCTAAAATGCAGCCAAAAGTTTGCTAACAATTTCCAGATGGGTATAGTTGACAAACCCTGAAAAGACAGGGGGTTACCAATGCAAAAAGTAATGTCTAATCCATTTTTACTAGCATCATCTGTACCAAATAAGGGTTCTTCTTTCCTACTATCAATAACTAGTTTAAATCCAGCATCAATTTTAAGAATTTTTAATGGTAAAGAACAAAACAGAATGAAACTTTAGTATGCGCCCTTAAAATAACCCAACAGTGCACATCATAGTCTGAATTAAAATTTCTCAATGCCTTCTGAAAAAATCTACTTTTTCTTTTCAGAGTGTGAGTAGGAGCCAAATTCTTTGGAAAATGCATTAGGATATTACCTTTTAAAACCATTAATCAGCTCTGGCTTATAACATTCATCTAATGAGCCAAACTGGAAATTATATTTTGTCTGACTACTCTTGCTTTAATAAGTGCATACAGCATGTAATGTTTAAGTCATTCCCTCTCTTTTTTGCACCAGCTGGTTTGAAATAAGCACATGCCTGCTTACGCTTCCCAATTTTTCAAAGCTGTTCACAGACATCTGTATACATATACAAACTCCATTTAGAGGTAACAATGTATGCAAGTAGCTCTTATACACTCCTTATTAAAATGGTTCCCTCTTCAACTGAAAGACGAGGGGAGGATTGCTGTGACAAGAGAAAAAAAAACTGAACAAACAAAAAAAGTCAGTTTGGGTGATACTGTGTTTCAGACGTAAGAGGGGTGTGGGTCACACAGTTTATGGGCAGGTAAAAGTTTCCCAAAAGTTACGAATGCTTTGAGCACAGGCCAAGGAGGTTCATATCTGAATTTCCTCGATGCTCAGAAATTTTAGAATCAGTAGTTTGGGACTGGTCCATTTTCTTTTAGTAACTTCATAGCACTATGTGTCACATGACAAATAGGATACCACTGCATGCTCACAACTTTCAGAAATAAGCCTAGAGACTGAAAAAATGTTCCTCCAATTGCCCATGTAGTAAAATCAAACTGTGAATTTTTCTATTTCCTAATGTTTTCTTAACGTGAGTTCTCATTCCCAAAATTACCCAGAGCTGGTCATTTCATCAAGTAAGCTGTGCCATATTAGAGTTGCAGATGATGACCTGTAAATGCAGCATGAAGTGGTTTGATTTGTTGCTCCACTTATCCTTACAGCCTAAGAGAGTGCTAAAGGGAAACCATTATCTGAAAAGGTGTCAGGTCAGTGTAGAACTGGAAAAGAACCACTGTGAAACTTGTGTCAGAGAAATGTGATGCTTAGTCACAAGAGATTCTTTAATGTACGTATAATATTTGCCCCCTGGATTCATACTGGGAACGAGGCTGACAAACATTTTCTAAACATTCCAGAAACTCTCTCCATTTTTAATTCATTGCAGAGAACTTGTTCGGGAGGAAACAAAACATTTTCCCAAAGTCTTTGCCTGGCACAGCACGAGGGAAAAAAAAAATAAATATGAAACCACAGCCTTAAAGGTCAATACTCCCATCTTGTGGATGATGAAGAAAACGCATGTATCGAAATAAAAGTGAAAAATAGAATTCCACGTAGAGAGTTTACAAATAATAATTTACTTGAATGGAATTTTTCTTCCATGTCATAATTAAATTTGGATCTTAGAACTGTTGATGATCTACTCAGAGAAGGAAGGATGTGAAATTAGCCACAGGCCATGGAGTTTCTGTAGCAAATTCCTAATGGCAGGAAGTTGACAGGATGAAATTCACTTTTGCCATACTTCAAATTCAATGGCTTCTGAATGAAATCAGGGATCTGATGGAAGTCCACGGGCCAGTGGAGCAGTAGGATGTACTGACAGTCAAGGATATATGATGGAGCAGAAAGAAGCAGTTCACTCACAGCACCTAATTGCAATTGATACAACTCTGAGTTCTGCAATTCTATAAGCCTTAGAAGCAGGGGAAAATCTCAGTTTTTCTAGGTCTTTCAAGGGATTTTTCCTCTTGATTTGTTAGCTGTCTGCATAAGGCTGTAATGAAGAGCATGTGGCTGATCTGCTTTGTTAAAGGTCCTATATGGGTCCTACGTTAGGTACCCATGTACCCTATTTACTTACACAAATTATAGCTGAATAAACTTGTTTCCTCTGTCATTTCACTGCATCCATACAAGTCCTAAGATTGCATGAATTCTGACCCCAGATTAGCATCTCAAAGTGAAAATAGTACTAATGTATAATGTGTGCTAATGCCAATACCAATATGAGAATGCTTCTGCTCTGTTTGGAAGATACTGATACTGAGCTATTTACTTTAACATTTTGACATAGCCAGTTCCTGGGTAATGCCAAACATACAGTTTCAGAGGATAATGCTCTCAGTGGAAACACAGCCAGAAACCTGTTGGAATGGATGACAATTACAGAACCGATGAATCAGGTAGTATCAACTTCATGAGAAGAATCAAATATGGAAGAAAAAAAACTTTCTAAAGAAGATTGAGCATTATGTAAATATGTTGGGTCACATAAAACAGCTAAATATGTAGAATGGGAAGATTCAGGGGACATTAAGGCTCAAACTTATAAACACTATGTTTTGTTCTCACCTATTTCCTGATGTGACTGAAATGAGACAAAGGCTGTCTATTGGGTTAGAAATGGGACTACCTGGAAATCTGTGAACCATGCATGTAGTAAGAGCTTCTGCCTGACCAAAACAGTAAGGGTGAAACACAGTGAGCTCTCCTGCGGGTTAACAACATTGACAGCAGGTGAAGACGGCCTTGACAGCAAGCTCCATGCTCAAGAGACATGGTAGATGCAATATTTCAAACTATAAGATTCATTAAGTGAATTTTCAAAGACAGCAACAACCACTCAGGAGGGGTCTAATTTTTCCCTAACAAGCCAGCTGGCAAAATGTGTCTACAGAATTGCTCAGCTAAGGTTCCTAACCCAGGAATTACAACTTCTCAGGCAAATGGCATTCTCTGTCTGCAAATTTGCTCATAAACCAGACTCCCAAAGCAGCGCAAAATTATGAGGGAGCACAAGACTGAAGTCAGGGCATTACAGCCTCAGATGAATGAAATACCATATTCATAGGATACAGATTGTAAAAAGAGAGAAAAGACACAAGAAGAGCAGCAACAATATCAACATCTTAAATTCAATTTTCCCAGGCTTTGGAGGTAACAGAGAAAATCTGGATGAAGGAAGACTTACTTTTGGTTGAGGAAGATCAAGTTAGGGAACAGTTAAGTAAATTGGATATCCATAAGTCCATGGGTCCTGATGGGATGCTCCCACGAGTGCTGAGGCAACTGGCAGAAGTCATTGCTGGGCCACTCTCTATCATCTTTGAAAGGTTATGGAGAACAGACAAGGTACCCAAGGACTGGAGGAAAGTCCATGTCACTCCAGTCTTCAAAAAGGGAAAGAGCGAGGACCTGGGAAACTACAGGCTGGTGAGCTTTGCTTCCATCCCTGGAAAGATGATGGAACAGCTGGTTCTGGGAGTCATCTCAAAGTGCATGGAAGAAAAGAAAGCTATCAGAAGTAGTCAACATGGATTCAAGAAGGGGAAATCATGTCTGACTAATCTGATAGCCTTCTACGATGGCATGACTGGATGGATAGATGAGGGGAGGGTGGTGGATGTTGTCTAACATGATTTCAGCAAGGCTTTCAACACCCTCTCCCACAGCATCCTCATAGGTAAGCTTAAGAAGTATGGGTTAGTTGAATGGACAGTGAGGTGGATTGAAAACTGGATGAAAGACAGAGCTCAGAGGGTCGTGATTAGTGGCTCAGAGTCTAGTTGGAGGTCAGTAACAAGTGGGGTTCCCCAGGGGTCAGTACCGGATCCAGTCCTGTTCAATATATTCATCAATGACCTGGATGAAGGGATAGAGTGTACCCTCAGCAAGTTCGTTGATGACACAAAACTGGGAGGGGTGACTGACACACCAGAAGCCTATGCTACCATACAGTGAGACCTGGACAGGCCGGAGAGTTGGGCAGAGAGGAACCTGATGAAATTTCACAAGGACAAGTGTAGGGTGCTGCACCTGGGGAGGAATAACCCCCTGCACCAGCACAGATTGGGGGCTGACCTGCTGGAGAGCAGCTCTCTGGAAAAAGACCTGGGAGTCCTGGTGGACAACAGGATGACCATGAGTCAGCGATGTGCCCTTGTGGCCAAGAAGGCCAATGGCATCCTGGGGTGCATCAAGAAAAGTGTGGTCAGCAGGTTGAGAGAGGTTATCTTGCCCCTCTACTCTGCCCTGGTGAGGCCACATCTCAAGCACTGTGTCCAGTTCTGGGCTCTCAAGTTCAAGAAGGACAGGGAACTGCTGGAGAGGGTACAGCAGAGGACTACAAAGGTGATTAGGGGCCTGGAGGATCTCTCTTCTGAGGAAAGGCTGAGAGACTGGGGGCTTTAAAGGCTGTAGAAGAGAAGTCTGAGGGGGGATCTGTCAATGTTTATAAATACTTAAAGGGTGGGTGTAAAGAGGGTGGGACCAGTCTCTTTTCAGAGGTGCCCAGTGACAGGACAAGAGGTAATGGGCACAAACTTGAATATAGGAGAAGTGTTCAAGACCAGGCTGGATGGGGCTTCGAGCAACCTGCTCTAGTGGGAGGTGTCCCTGCCCATGGCAGGGGGGTTGGAACTCCATGATCTTTAGTGTCCCTTCCAACCCAAACCATTCTATGATTCTATGGACACATTCTTGTGAAACCTGCTCTAGATGGACCTACTCTGGCAGGGGGGCTGGAGTAGATGATCTCCAGAGGTCCCTTCCAACCCCACATAATTCTGTGATTCTGTAATTCTCTACACTATTCTGTAAGTACATCTTCCAAAACACCTTCAAGAGACTAGTGTTTCAGTTTGTTGGTATGTTTTAGTTTGAGTATGAAAAAAAAAAAAAAAAGGAGACTCCCTTTGGGACAGAAGCTGTTCTGTCCCAAACAGAAAATTGAAAATTGTGTCTGATAAGAACTAAACTGGGCATGAGGGATGTTCACCATATTGAAAGCTGAGTAAGGAGTGTACCCTTGCAGTATGAAGATGAAACATATTCTGGGCTGTATGAACAACAGTGTGGGCAAGATGGCAGAGGGACCATGCTGCTGTACTAGACACTTGTGAGGCTGCATGTGGAATAGCAGGGTTAGTTTTAGACATCTCACCTCGTACAAATGAGATACTCATAGGCACGAGAGAATCTAGAAGAGAGCCAGCCGTAATGATGATAAGTGACTGGAGAACAAGCTGTTAGAGAAACTGAGGGGACTTTGTGTGTGTGCCAGAAGAAGAGGATACCTGCCTGCAGATTCCACTGCTGAAAGGTGCATTCTAACCTTCTCTTCTGAGAGATGAGTAAGGAGAAGAGACAGTGGTCAGAAGATGCATCAAGAGAAATTTCAGTTGTACATGAAAAAAAAATTCTTCTCTGTGACAGTGCTGAAGCACTGGAAGACGTTGTGCAGAGAGGGTGTGGAACCCTCTTGGGAGATCGCAAAGCTCAATTGGACAAGGCCAACCAACCTTGACATTAGTCTTGCATTCAGCAGGAGTCTGAACTGCCCGAGGTCTTGCACTGAGTCCTGTATTGAGGCCTGACATGAGTTCTGCACTGAGCAAGAGGCCAAAGTAGAACATCTGTGGAGGTCACTTTCACCTCAATTTTCCTATGACTGCATATTTTAAGAGATTAGACATAATGCTAAAAGAAATGTAGTAAACAGAAGAGAGTTTAACTCATATCAGGGAACATTGTAAATGGAAGTCATTGATTTGTCTGCAATATAGGTACAGCAAACTGGAGGTAATTTGCACATCTTCTCTGCCAGTCTTTGCACATCTTCTCTGGTCTAGTCCCACTTAAGAACACCAGGAATCACATGAACATCCAACATGATGACCTTAAGTCCAATGTGACAGATGTCAAAGGTAAACTGAGGCTAACAATTTAGTTCCTGACTGTGGGCTAAAAATGCTACCTTAAAATTAAAAACAGGTTTTGTGGTCAGCTGAACTAGTGAAGCTTTGTTTCAGAAAAAAATCATTTTCTTTTCTTCCTCATACTATTCAACACACATCATCCATGTCCTCACCAGGAAAAGAATCATCAGTACTGTGGCAGGTCTGCAGGACTAGCCAGCAGAGGCATCTGCTGCCAAATAAAATGTGTAACAGTTGAGTTTTGCCTCCACTTTGTTCTGGAACACAGTGACCTGGATTCCAGTCCCCCATCCAGCTGCTGTATTAGTAGAATTTGTAGAAACACACTTATTATTGAGACTTCTTCCCTCTCTAAATGTGACTGAAATTAGCTAGCAATTTCAAATCCTAGGGTACACGAGCAAACTGTTGATTACGTAAGCCTTGTTTTCTAGACTCAATATAAATGTTTCTATTAATACTTAATTATTAATTTTAATCATAGCATTCATGCAATAGAGGCAGGTAAAAGACAGCTGAGAAGAAATTCTGACCATGATTTTTTTTTCCTATCAGAAATCAGAGCAAAACCCAATTCTGCCACAAAACAGAATTTTTCAAAATGTTAGTTTGGGTCAGACAAGCTGTATTTATATCCTGTTATTTATTTCAAGTGACAAGTAATTTAAACTGAAGGCTGTGATTCCTCCTCGTATAGGTAGGAAATACTGAAAGACCAGAAAAAATCAGAATTCTTTAAATCCTTTCAATCAATTTTTACAGTTTTTGTCAGATTAATGTATTCCAATAGAAAGATAGATTTTCACGAAAAGTTCTTCCCATAGAAAACTTTACATCAAAAGAATATTATGCAACTGTAATGTGCCACAGACAAATAGATTTTTTAGGATGTAACTGTTCTTAGAGGTAGTAAGTGTGCTACATCTCTAACAGTGCAATAGATATAATGGTCTTCAGCCTGAGACAGCTCCTGAGGTAGTATCTTCAAAATTTATGTGCATGACTTCCTACTCCAGCAATTGTTGAAATATAGATACCAAGTGGGGATATCCGTAATCACCAAATTACCACACAAACTGCTCCCTACGAGTACAGAATTCCAAAAGGCTTCCTGCTTGCTGAATTATGTTACGAACAACCTATGCTAAGAATAAAAATTGCAATTAACTGCTAAGTAATACCATAAAGTTTCAGATCTTCAGGTGCAACATGAATTCTGCATTACTAAATAGGAGTGTTGCTACCAATATGCAGTGTTAAAATAACTATATCACAAAAGATTGCATTGGACATATAGAGCCAGAATGTGCTTCCATGCAAAACATGCAAGCAAACCTGATCCAGTTGCTAGATCGCCTACCTTTTACTTATCAGTTATAAAATCAAGATCTTAGTAATTCGAAGAAAACGCTTTGGGTTTGGTGAAAAGTTTTTGGGGTTTCCTCATGTAGGTGATTTTATTTTGGTTTTGGGTTTTTTTTTTCCCTATTGGAAGAAACAAGTGTATTTGGTAGAACTGGAACAGACAACTGATGTTGGATGTTGGAGCAATGTTTGCTCCTTCCCATCATGTTACTGGGGATTTTCAGACTTGTTCACTGTTTGGCCTGACATTTCAGAAAAAAAAATGAAATTAAAAACTGTATGCCCATCTGCTTATCTGAGGCTGGATCACCTCTCCTGTGAGAGGTACGCCATACCTGTCTCTCATAATTACACTAGGCCAGCATTCACCAGGTCAAGAAGTTTCAGTCCATCAAAAGTTAAGTGTTCAGCAACTCGTTTTTAAGTATGCCACTCACAACGGCAGACTGTCAACAAGAAAACTGGAAGCAGTTTTTTCACTATGCAAAGCTTATAGCCTAATAATGAAGATATTTGTTGGGAAGTGGGAAGCCTTCAGGCAATGGACGTAACTGAAATGAGTAGCCAAAGTGAGTGTCATCCTAACAATCAACTGTTGGATATTTTAGCTTTGTTTTCTTACAAGTCATGATTGTAGCTTCTCTTTCACCTTTTGGATTTTTTTGACAGATATATAAATTTAGCTTTTAATCTTCATGGCTTTCTGTTAACAGTAATGAAAATGCAAACAAGATCTTTCAGATGTGATTTGTTTCACCTTACTTCAGCCTTGTAGGCTTTCTACGTAGCCAGTGAAGAGAAACAGATGATTTAAAGACATGATTCATCTAACAAGTCATAGACACCCATTTCAGAATGACATTAACCACTGCATTTCTCTGTTGTCATTTCACAGAGCTAAGAGTATCTTAGATGTCATGTAAGCTTACCTTCCTGTACCCAGATAAACCCTGAATGTTAAGGAAACTTTGGCTAATAATTTCCATTATCCATGCAAACACAATGTTATTCTTGGGCTGAGTAATTTTACGTCACTCAATGTAAAACGGGGTTATTACTACCATTGTTCTTGTTTGAGGTAAAATAGCACTAACTTTCTGTTCAGTAATTTTACTTCTTAGCTAAGCCTCTCCTAACTCTCTGAAATTAACAGCATACTGTGCAGAAAACCACTCATTCTCAGAATGATGAGACCTCTGTTTATAGGTAATGCCAAGGAATGGTATGTAGAGAGGCTCTTGCTTATACTTATTGTTGTAACAATCAAGGTCAGATAATTTCATTATTTGATCCACTGGAGGGTCGGAAACAGAAAAACATACAGGGGTCACATGTGTGGGGAGGAGCAGACAGGACAGGTGACCTAAAACTGACCAACAGTGCATTCCATCCCATCAGCCCCATGCTCAGTATAAAGCTGGGGGCTCAAAGGGTCAGCCTCTTTCTTCAATGGCAAACATCAGAGGAGAGCCCTGTCTGTTTATCTGCTTTTGATCCTGATCCGTGTGTTCCTAACTCCAGATCTGTAATCCAGTTCCCATCCATCTCTAAGTCCATTCTGGGGCTTCCCCAGTGCCTGCCAGTGACATCATCCTGGGAGTTTAATACAGTTTTGCATATACTGTATCTATTTCATTATTTTCTTTTTATGTTATTATTAGTATTTCATTGAAGTAGTTTAGTTCCTTCTAAACTTGTAAATCTCCGTATCTCTCCTCCTCTTCTTCTTGGAGCAAGAGGTGGGTGGAGAGCATCTGTCATCTCGTCATTGGCTGATCCAGCCTGAGCCACAACAATCATACACTAAATGTTTGTTTTTATTACTGCCCGACTGAGCCTTTGAACTGAAAAATGACAGTTCACACTGTTATACCTTTACACCATGTGTGGGTTATCAAAATGTGTATTTCGTGCATCATTATTAATTGTAGTTATGGCAATGCCTATGTAGGAACAAAAACAGGGCCACGCATAGTAAAAACAATTCTCTGTAAACACCACCTCCACACAAGCAAGAAAAGTGAAAAGCTGGTGAAAAACCTATAAATAAATACAAGCAGTATGCACTGTAACATTACAGATTGCATATACACTTTATTAGGTACAGAAGAAAGAACCTAGACAAACAAAGGTGGTCTAAACAGATAAGAAGAAACAGATGAGAGAGATGTATCACCTGGTTGATTTACTCAGGGAAAAAAGCAACTAGTCAGAACTTTAGAAAACACTATTAGGATCTGTTTCTGCTCTGTTTAACCTATGTTAACCATTGCTTTGCCAGCTTTATTTTCTGGTTGTCTCCTCCCTGCTACTTCTTTACAATATCTTATCTACCAGACTGAGAGCATTGTCTAGGTCCTGATTCCACAATCATGTCCAAGACAGCCCAGACAAGACTGTATCTTCCTCTCCCCCCAGAGCAGTGGGATGGAATCATCCAGTCACTGTCAGTCTTATATACAATAGAAAAAAGCTACACCATAATCAAAACCAGCTGGTCAGTTTTTGGCCATTGGTGGTACCAGGCCAAAGGGACCTTTTTGCCTACCATGAGATTAAAAAAGAGTTAGAGATTTTTTAATAAGCAAAATAAAAAAACCTCCTGACTAGAAATTATATACATTCTTCTCTCAGAAAGGAAACACTCCTAGCTGTAAAAAACCACAGGATTTTCATCTACAATAGTTACATAATGTTGCAGTACCATAGATTCTGGAAAATCTTTCTAGACATTATGAAGTTCTATTTCTTATCCTACATACACAAGGAACTCAACTCAGCAACAGTTGCCTCCATCTTTCATGAGAGCAGGTCCTTCTGATGAGGATAGGAATTTTTAGAAGCAGCTGTGTTTTTTTCTCTTGCTGAAGAATGAAAACTAAACTGAGGAGAAGCACATGACCTATAGAAAAAGTCACAAGTCTGAAATGAATGCACCCTTTCCATCAAAATATAATTACAATCAAATCCCCTGCAGTTGGAAAACTTCAAATACCTTAATTGATTTTAGGTGTTTTAGTTGGTCCACTGATGAAAATAAAAAAAAAAAATCAAAGAGAATGCTCCAAGCACCAGACAGTCCCAAAGACGTTGTAATAAATAAACCCAGTTTTCATGACAGACTACATATGTAATTAAAATAATGGGAACTAAAAATAGAAGAGCTTTCACTCAACCATGTAAAGATGATTCTATTTATGAAGGGCTGAATGCAACCGCTGTTCTGCTACTTACAACAGGATGTGGGAGAAAGACTGGTTGAAAGCATTTTCTAAATCTCTCTTTTGTGCTGGCAGAATTTTAATTTATGATTTGAGATATGCATCCAAAGAAATACCATTTGGTCTTTGCTTTTGGAATACATAACTTTCATATCTAATTCACACTCAAGTTTTGTCTTATTATCGTCCAGTGACATCCATAAAAAAAATAAATTTCTGTCGCCCTTTAAGGAAGTCTTGATGTAGACTGAAAAATGAAAAGTTATAATGCAATGTCAAAAATTAATGAGGCATATAAGCTTCTATACTAACATATACCATCAACCTAAATGGGATTAATATACATACTAAGCAGTCTCTAATCTAAGCCACTCAGCACCCATGTTTTAAGGAAGACAGTAATTTTAAAAGTTTTGAAAAACAGTTTCAGATTCATGGATTTGCTGTGTTATCATCCCATCCTGCCATTATGAATAAAGTTACTGCTACACATTTCCTGTAAGAAAAATAAATAAGGTTTTTAATTGCAGAGTTTTGGCCACTTTCAACATTACTGATAATGACTTTCTTTGTCAACATGACGTAACTATTAACTAAAACTTGGTACGTTTGATCAATGGCAGCAAAGAGCATATGTTGATTTCATACTAGATCAAGTACCTGTCAAACTCCTCTAAGAAGATTTGTTTTCTGCATTGCAGGAGTATGTTGCCACCAAAAATGAGCAGAGGTAAATCTGATTCCATAGCAAGGTAAAGCCTATGCTGTGTGTTTGTCTCCTACAGTAAGACAAAACAGTAGTTTTTATACCAGCTGAACACCTCCTCAGTATAAAAAATTAAGATAATATTTACAAATTTATATTATTGTACAAATAGAGTGTTCAGTGTCTGCCCATACAAATCTAGCATTGTTTGGCTTCTGTTTTGCATGATACTGTCATTCCATACCTAAATGACTTAGTTGTAACATGAATGTGAGATTTTTCTCCTTTTCTATCAGCAGCTTCTCCAGATACAGCCACTTCCTAAAACAACTTATGCTATATAATGTTTCCTTAATTTCTCAGTTTCTGACACTGATCTATACCTACTTCTGAATTAGATGTGCTTCTGTCAATACAATATGGAACTTTGTCCCTCAGTTTCAAAAGCAAGAATATTCAATATTTAAAGAACAAAATAGTACTGAAATGATTATCTAATGTAATTTTGAATTGGGAACTCAAAAATGTAGGCTTTTTTCTTCTCTTATGTTAAACAGAGCTTATCTAAAGTTCTCTCTTTATGCAGCATGACCCTTGATATGTCTTAATATAATAACAAAACTTGCAGTAAAACATTGTTGAGAAGTTTAGATAATGTGGTTTTACATAAAATAGCAGATGAAGACAGTTTTTCCAGTACTCTTATCAAGTATGACCAATTTGGAGATTATGAAGGAATGGTTTTTCTGCATGTTTGGCAAATAATAAACAATAGTGATTCATTGCAGTAATTTATAATTATTTTCCATATTAGCACAAATAAATTATTGCTTAAGAATATGGCTTGAAAGTTAGTGTTATTAAGATGTTATTCTGTCATTATTTTACACTGGTTTGAAAGCTAATTGAATTATTTGAACTGTTCCTGCTAAGAACAGCTGAAAATATTTGGACAGACCTAAAGCTGGCTTCAATGAGAACAGGTCTTTTGAGGGCATCTGAAGATGGACTAGTAAATAGATATATACAAAGTATTTCTCAACATATCTGCAACAGAATGGGATCCTGGTTAATTGAATCATCTCACTACTATTAGTATGGTAAGACTGAGGCTAGAGACTATTTCACTATTTCTATGCTATTTAAGTATTAAGTCAGTGATGCTTTAGTGTTAGTGTGTCTACAATCAGACAACACAAATCAGAATTCTGAACACTTAGGAATTTAAATAACATTTGCATAATCTGTTCAAAGTTATGTCATTAGAAAGGCCCAGAGATTCAAAGTCTCAGCATAGTAATTCTCATGATAAGCCATTTATACACATTTTAATTGTCAGGATATGAAAAGTTTCAGTTATACAGTCTCTTTGTACTACGAGAGATATGTATGTCTGGGCACATGATGGACATCACACTAGAAAGCCCTCAGGCTAGTGGAAGAGTTTAGCTTTCCAAAATCACATCTTTCTCTTGTCAAAAAGTCCACAGGAAGACCTTTTGAGAAGTGTCTTGATGACAGCTACGGATCAATTATTCACAAAGACTGGTCAAATGCTTTTCACTCTGCATCGTCCACCTCTGACAAAGAAATTTGACACACGTGATCACTGCAAGAGCCTAGTAGACGATTCCTCTGAACTAAATGCCACTAAATGCCTTTTCAAAAGAAGAGTATGTAAGAAGACCTAAAAAAACTGTATCTAAGGTTGGTCTACACAACACTGAAGCACAGAAAATTCTGATCCTGAAGACATACAGTTTCTTTGTCAACTGAACATTAAAGTTGTCACATTTTTTAGTTCTCCAGGATTATGTATGACATTCTCCATCATCCCTGGACTCCTCTCATCGAAGTTTGAATCATGTTCAGGCATAAGAACAGCAGCAATGCAGATTTCCCCTCCATGTTCTGTTTCTATGCTTCAGAGGCGAAAAAGAAAAGTGAGGAAAAAGGAAATATTTATCATCTCTGACACTTTGCCTCTGGTACAAGAGAGTTATCTCTTCTACCAGAGATGGGTCTAAAACTGAATATAGTATTCTGGATGCATTTTAACAAATCCCAAATGGAATGAGTACCAGTCTAATGTAGAATTTTATAAATTAAACCACTGAGGATATGGTATTTCAAGCTATAACCACAAGGTAGCAGAAGAACTTTAATTTGAGCCACTTATATGATGTAACAGATGTCTGAACAGATAAGAAAAGCATATATTTAAAAAAAGAAACCACCAGACACAGCTCTTTCCTCCCACCCTTAAAAAACACCCCCAGACATTCCATAATGAAATAAATGGTAAAATTCAGCTGTGCTTGGAAGTTCAGTGATGGGAAAATATGGGTAATGTGTAACACATTCTCATTAAAGACAAAGACTTAAAATTTATATTTCACAACCCATGAACTACAGTTCTTTTTCTGTCTTTAAACTCTTAACTGGGAAACAAAGGTATTGGAGCTAAGTATCATTATCAATTAATTCTGTTCCAGACTTCTAAGGAATACTAGCTGTCTTACTGTGTGTGCCTGTGCAATATACCACAGAGTGAAAAATACTATTTAGTTTGAAATATTTTTTTTCTCTTTTTTAGTTTCTGCTTTACCTAATGTTACTATCGCAGTTCAAGGGTAGGCTTCCTCAAGAGTGTAAGCTCTGAGGCAATTCAGAGCTTAAACAACAGGAATCACTGTCTATAAGCATTTAGAGTCAGATTTTAGCCCCCATGCAGAACACTTTAAAATCCTTCACTTTTGTAGACAGAGGACAGTTCTGCAACAGGTCTATTAAAATTGTAACATTTGATACAAGATTCTGAACTTTCACTTGTAAACCTGTTAAACAGTTTTTTTCCATATTTTACTAATTTCTTGGAATCTTCCCCATTTCCCATGATCTGGAACTGCACAGGCAATTAGCTTCAGTCTGCCATCGAACTGCAGAGGGTCACACAAGCCCCTCCCTTACAGGAAGTAAGAATTTTTTTACTGATTGTTTCTTATCTGCAACTTCTAGGCATAGCAGTATGGGCCTATCCAGTCTGATCCCTGTGGGGGTGATATTTTATATTAATAATATATAGTACAAAAATATTTGCATAACATTTGGGCATGATGACAAAAACATGGGATGCAGAAGGGCAAAAAAATGTAATTAGAAACCTAGAGTAGCTCAAAGAAAAGTAATAGGGAATTAATTTTTAATTTATTTCTTGCCTAATACTAATTAAACTTGCTGGCAGATTTTCATGCAAGAGATCATTTTAAAAGGTATTTTATCCATCTTTGCTTTCAATATAACCAAACTCATGTTTGTTGTCTAATTACAGAAATGAGAAAAAAATGAAAGCATTACCTACATTTAAACGTTAATGTCAATGTTGTTTTCTTTGCTATAAATCTTACACAGGAAAAGGGGAGCTTCATTTCTTTAAAAAAAAAAAAAAGGCAAAAATTTCTTCCAGATTTATATAGTTTCTTCATGGGATTTCCCATGGATATATGAATTGCTTTTGATCTACTGCTTATGTGGAAGACCAGATTAAGCACTTTTGTGGGGGCAGGATGACGGAGGTTCAAGGCTGAGGATTCTTTACTTCAGACTCATGAGTCATGATGCACAGTAAATGTCACTGATGTGCCAGAAACCAGGAAAACACTGCTCTTTTGTACCTCTAATTACAGTAAGCTGAAACAAATACTTCAAATTAAATGTAGGAAGCTATTTAAACCTTTACATCCTATTCTGTGTTGCTGAGTCATGCCTGCACCATGCTGTACAAAAATTTTAGAAAGAGTAGAAAAGCTTTGTCTAGTAATTTACTTTACTTATGTTATCACTTCTTTACAGAAAAACAGATATTTAGGTTTTATCAAGGTTGGCCAAAAGAAAGAGGAGAAAGTTAGAAACCCTTCTTTTATTGCCTGGTTGACAGGGAAGAGAGATGAAGTGGTGAAGTGTTACAATAAGCAGTCTAGGAAATGGGGAAATAACTTCTGATTAAATGCAGATGCTGAACTAAAAGTTGCTGCTAATCACAACCACTGGATCTTGCTTTAAAGAAGTAAAGAATAAAGACATGACCTCCTTCCACTCACCATTTACTTTATTGCCACATAATTCCTCATGCATAAATACTACAGTGAAATAACTTCAGCCTTCTACAAATGTTTCTACACATAAGCACGGTATTACAAGGACAAAATAGAATGACTATTTGTAAGAAGAAAATAAATCACAAATAGAGGAATTAGGGTCATGAAGCAGCAGAACCGTAGTATACATTAGAGATGAATAATTGAAAAGAGAATAAAAGGAATCAATTTAAACATACAGAATGCATAGCAAGCATTAAAATAAAGTATATTTTAGAAGAGATCAACATAATACTAAAGGACAGAGTTAAATATAAAGTTTTGTTCAAATATGGCCTGATTGTAAAAGAGTCTATCTTTATTTTGTCATGACTAAAAAGGCCGATCCAAGACAAATGAAAATCAAATCAAGGTTCCCATTGATTTCAAGGAGTTTGTACAATGCTTCTGAAAAGAATGAAATTCTGCATTTTTTCTTGTACATTTTAAATATTAAAACTGAATTTTGTAATGTTTCAGCCAAAGAAACTAAAACAAAAGGCACACAATCTTTTCTAGAATTTGTTCCTGCACATACGAAGAGAACAAGTACACACTGCTCCTCTGAAATGTTCATAAATCAAAGAGTTCTCACTCCATAACACATGGCACTGTTTATCATATCAAGGCAGAAAAATTGCTAAAGGGGTCATGGGATGCTATCAGAAAGGCATCCAAAATGATATATGACTGCCCACATGTTTCGTGTTTGAAAACCCATCAGTGTGCTATACACGGAGATGGAGGGGTTACATGTTTGGAATCCAACCCCACAATTCAATCTATATGAGTGGACCCTTCTGCCTGCACTGATTTTCACTGTAAGACAATTGGGGTTTGTCCATATGTATTTCATTTTAGGCTTGAGAAACATTTTCTTTTAGAAAAAATGTATGTCATGTCACCAAAATTCTCTAATGCTTCTATTTTAAATGCCCCAGTGAAGACACCTGGTATTCAGAGAACTCTGAATACCCGCTCTGGGCACATGAAGTCACTACAAAGCAGAGCAATCAAATTCCCATACAAAATCTTACTTCCACTTATATTGCCAGTCTAAGCTTTCCTGCTAATTAAATTATGGTTCATAGGGAGCCAGACAGGGATACAATGAGATCACTGTTCTTTCATGGACTATTACATCAGGAGAAAATGAGGGACTACACATATTTATGGTATATATTTCCTTTTCAGGTAAGGAATATTTTATACATTTATATTTTATCTATTTATATTTGATATAATGGTAATTATATGGTAAATATATGGTAAATATATGGTAAACTGAAATTATTTACTGGATTTAGTAAATATTAAACTTTGATTCCTAAAACATGAGAACATTAGAAAGCCATCCTGAATGACAACAGAAGTCTGTCAAGCCCAGAACCTGGTCTCCAGCAGAGATCTCAGAATCACAGAATCTTCATGGTTGGAAGGGACCTCTGAGGTCATCGAGGCCAACCACAAAAAAAAAAAAAAAAACCACAAAAAAGAACCACAAAAAAAAAACCACACACCAAACAAAAAAAACCAAAAAAACCCACCAAACCAACAATACACACCCAACACCCCACCATATCACACCCACCCACAAACAAATAATCTTGGGCACTAGAGCATGCCCTGAAGTGCCATGTCTACACATTTCTTAAATACCTTCAGGGATGGTGACTCCACCACCTCCCTGGGCAGGCTGTTCCAGTGCCTGACCACTCTCTCAGTAAAGTCATTCTTCCTAATATCTAATCTAAACCTCCCCTGCCACAACTTCAGACCATTTCCTCTGGTCCTGTCATTATTCCCTTGGGAGAAGAGGCCAACACCCACCTCTCTACAACCTCCTTTCTGGTAGTTGTAGAGGGCAATGAGGTCTCCCCTCAGCCTCCTCTTCTCCAAACTAAACATGCCCAGTTCCCTCAGCCTCTCCTCACAGGACTTGTTCTCTAGACCCCTCACCAGCTTGGTGGCTCTCCTCTGGACACGCTCCAGCACTTCAATGTCCTTCCTGTAGTGAGGGGTCCAAAACTGAACACAGTGCTCAAGGTGAGGCCTCACCAGTGCCGAGTACAGAGGCACCATCACTTCCCTGCTCCTGCTGGCCACACTGTTCCTGATACAGGCCAGGATGCTGTTGGTCTTCTCGGCCACCTGGGCACACTGCTGGTTCATGTTAAGCCAGCTGTCCACCAACACCCCCAGGTCCTTTTCTGCTGAGCAGCTTTCCAGCCACTCTTCCCCAAGCCTGTAGCATTGCCTGGGGTTGTTGCGACCAAAATGCAGGACCCAGCACTTGGCCTTATTGAAACTCATCCCATTGGCCTTGGCCCATTGATCCAGTCTGTCCAGATCCCTCTGTACAGCCTTCCGACCCTCAAGCAGATCAACACTCCCACCTAGTTTGGTGTCATCTGCAAACTTACTGAGGGTGCACTCAATCCCTTTATCTAGATCATCAATAAAGATATTAAACAAGACTGGCCCCAAAACCAAGCCCTGAGGGACACTGTTAGTGACCGGCCGCCAACTGGATTTCACCCCATTAATCACAACTCTCTGGGCACGGCCATACAGCCAGTTTTTTACCCAGTGAAGAATACACTTGTCTATGCCACGATTCACCAGCTTCTCCAGGAGAACGCTGTGGGGGACAGTGTCAAAGGCCTTACCAAAGTCCAGGTAGACAATGTCTACAGCCTTCCCTCCATCTCGTACAGATACGTAAGTATGAGTAAGAACAGGACAAGAATATACATTGTCTCTCCCTAAAACCTTCCAGGCTTCAAGTATTTTCAGCTCTTTATGAGCTAGAAATAGTTTCTAAACATTTAGTAATTTTCAATGAGTTTCTATTCCATTAAATTTTCCATTCTCCTTCTGAATCTATGTAGTTTTTTACTATCCACAGCATCCTTTGATAGGGAGTAGTACTAATAAGCTACCTATTGCATAAAGAACTACCTTTTATTTGTTTTGAAACCAGTACCAATTGGTTTTCACTTGGATTTCTCTCCCTTGTTCCATTGTTCCCCCGTATCCTACAGCATTGTATACAGCATTATCTACAGTCTACAGCATTGTCAAAACTAAATTAATAATACATAACATAGCTGCAGCACAGTATCTTATTACACATGTCAGCTGATAAGGACCGGTAGCTAAACTTTATGCCAGTGTAAATATATGAGCATTGTAACTACCCCTAAAATTGGCTGCTTCTTAGTCTATGAGTATATACCAGCTTGTAAAGTCTATAATGAAGAAATGACACATCAGCTTTTTCAGGAAACCTTCTGACTCTTCTTCACTTATTTCAACAGTACTGTAATTGAAAATACTGTCTGCAAATTCATTCTACAAAAGCATAGCAATTCTGTGAATGATCATCTTACTCCTCCACCTCAATTACTCCCCGGAGAAGCAATGTATGAAACAAAAGTTTGAGACACTTTAATTAACGTCGTCAAGTGGGACAATCTCCAAATTCAAGATAACAGAGCTTGATAGCTACTGCAAAGGTTGGATCCTGCAAACAGTAGGACTCCAAGCCAAAGTGTACTAGCCAAGGATCAAGGACCACTTGGTTTCCTTCCCCATAACTTTGTGTTGCTATTTGCACCATGATTTTTGCAGTACTGTTGCACAACAAATAAATGTACTGAGGCCATTTCAATACAAAATGTGTTTAATATGTAATTTCCCTAAGGTCTGGAAATATTCTCCATTGTTTTGAAGGCAAACAAATACAGGAGATAT
This sequence comes from Tringa tobata, assembly GCA_033628505.1. Classification (NCBI taxonomy): domain Eukaryota; kingdom Metazoa; phylum Chordata; class Aves; order Charadriiformes; family Scolopacidae; genus Tringa; species Tringa tobata. The sequence continues at coordinate 38,953 of JAHREE010000379.1, forward strand.
TTTCTGTTCCAGAAAACATTATAAACAATGTATGCAGGGAAAGGACAGCCTTAAACACAAGAGCTGAGGGAGGAGGCACAAAAAGGAAATAGCTTGTCACACCACAAGAGTTAAATGCTCATCCCTGTCAGATGTTTTAAAATTCCCCACCTATACCAATAGAAATCAGCTTTCATTAACATCTGTCAAAGGCTACTTTGAACAACAGCAAAAAGCTAGTTTTATTTTGGGTTGATCCTATTTTATTTTCTTTGTACAGTTTTGTCTCTGTTTTACTATATTTTGCTCAGTGCTGGCTATTTAATCCAGGTTGTCATGTTCTAGCACACCTAGCTTAGAAATCTCTTGGGTTTATATCACGTTTAGCAACTGAAACTTGTTGATCTGACAGTGCTAAAAAACAATTTAAAAAACAGCAAAGATTATTTAGTCTGCTAGAGAGATTAGGGGCTACCTATTTATGCACAGCTGCCTCCATCTCCTGTTTGAAACCAATGGGAACCTTTCAAATCACTTCAGCTGGAGATAGATAAATTCTTCTCTCAAGCAAATCATCAGCTTGGGAACCTGTGTCTAAATATGGACTTCATGATGAGAAGAACGTCTCTGAAGCTGAAACCTGACCAAATTCTCCCCACAGATAGAAACAGAAAATTCTCAACACTCTTTAAAAGACCTAATTTCTGAGACAGATTTACTGTAATTCAAAAGCTTTTGTATGTCTATTAATTGCTTCTGCTATTTTTTCATTAGCATGCAGTTGCTTTCACAATGAGATTTCTGTCTTGGCCTATCCCAAACCCACTAAATCTAACAAAACAAACGCCCGAGTTCTTCCCAAAATTCCCATTTCACATTTTAGTAACTTTTGCATTACAAAATATTACTGCATTCTGAATTTTTCAGACTTATATACATTACTGTCTGCTGTCTTGTGTAGGCACTTCAGTTTGTTTACTACTTTCTATTATTTCTCTACAATTTTGAAACATATTCTTGTGAAAACAATTAATGTGAAACCACTGCAACAGTGATAAATATTCTCACAATGCACCTATTAGAAGTAAACCCTTGATTTGTTAGCAGAAATTATAACATCTCCTCAGAAACCCTCAACTCCCACATGATTTCTAAGTGTTTGCTCTGACACCGCTGATCCTTAAAACAACCAAAAAAAATTTCAATAAATCACCTTATTATAACCTTCTGTGATCTTAAAAAAAGAAATCAAGATAGAGAAAACCAAATATGTTACAGCTTCACTCTTCGACTCATAAAAATAGATCTGACTGAATTTTAGAAAGAGAAGTCAGTGTTTTGCATCTCTTGTTTGGCTGAATGCTATGTCATAAGCAAACATTCATCTACCGTTGGGAAAGTGAGGAGCCTTTCCCCTGTATTCAAGCACAAAAAATAATAGGATTGGATAAGACCATAACAGCAAACGGAGCTAAAATCTGGAGTATTTCAAGCTTCCTGATTACATATGAGAGACATCTCCATTGTAGCTACTGAAGTTCTGCCAAAAATATTTTAAGCAGACAACAAAGTCTGGGATTCTCCAAAGTGTGTGAAATCATGACAAACTAGTTCTCATTAACGGAAGATTTCCTTTCTTCCTAAATCTGGAAAAAAAAAAAACAAGCAAACCACCAAACCTGTAAATAATTTATTAACTACAATTAGAATTCTTTATAATAAATATTAATATCTTAACTTTCCAGATGGAGAAAGTGAGGCATAAATTGACTATATCCACCAACAACTTAACTGCTTTAACAGTGAGACTCGCAAACACCCACTGTGTTATTTATCTTGGTGCCTTCCAGATGTACAGTGTACTGATTTAATATCAGAAGTCAGCTGTCATCTTAATCTTCCCTTTATATCTTCTAAAATATTAAGTAAAGCCAGTGCTTTTCTGTCTCCTTCAGAATGGCTTTGCCTGTTATGTATCTGCTAAGACCTTCTCTGTCTCTACTGATGGAATCACATCCTAAGGTCTGCTATCTTTTTTAACTTTTCTTTATTCCTTATGTAATGAGGAGGGTTTTGTTTTAGTTGGCCACAAATTTCTTGAATATTGTTCATTTCTGATTGCATTGTAATTATTTGCACTCAATCTTACAACCTTCTGTATTTCTTGCTTCATGCTTCATATTTGTATCCAGGATGCTTTTTTTCTTTTTTACTGACTGTAGCTGTTCCAATTTCCCTTGCAGTAAACGAATCATAAGCTACCATGTGTCATCTCAGTTATACTTACTAATTATAATAAGTTTGTCTTTATCATCTCTTCTTTATTACTTCACCAAGGATCTTCTGTCTTCTTAAATAATTCATCACACTCAAAGGCTACAGTTTTATTAGCCCAGAATGTAACACTAGATTATTAACCTTTGATTTAAGACCATTCTACAGTTGCCTCTCCAAATAATCCTGTTATTCAAAAAAGAAGGGCCCAACTCAATCTCAGGCCAATTCGGCCCTTGGGTACTATTCATTGGGTCAACAAGATACAACTGAGAGCAGAATTTGTCCCTGTGCAAATAGACAAAGTACTCTGGGTTTATATCCCTATTTTCTTTGTATCTGTAAACACATTTTCATGTCTGTGATTGCCTGTGCGAAAGGTTCAGTTTGGCTTTTCAGCTGCAAGGGAGCAAAGCTCTTTGAAACCTGTCATCCTGAGCTGTTTCTTCAAGAAAGCAAGAATAGACACTACATGGTAGATCACAGGGACACTTCACAAACTCTACATATTTCTTGTCATACAGTCAGCATTTTGCCACATACAGTGCACTTTCCATGCAATAAACCTGCTGGATTCATTCCTACTTCTTAGCAGCCCTTTGTCACAAACTCACTTTTAACAAGGTTTCATAAAAAAAAAAAAAAGGACGATTCTGCGACAATATTCACAAAAGTACTGCAGCAAAGATTAGGCATTCCTGTGGGACTGTTCATTGCCAGATTCTTCCTAAGGGTATCCAGGAAAAAATAGCTGGCCTTTGAATTAGCTCCTACTGGTCAGAAAAGAGAACCATCAATTTAAATTCTCTGATAAACATCTATTTAATGATTGACTGAAGCATAAAATAAAATTTAAAAACAAACAAACAAACAAACAACACACAAAATAAAAACAAAGTTAGGAAAGAAATAGAAAATATAGTAGAAACATCATTATGCTAATGAATAAATGAATGCTGTGCACATACACAGGAATTATTGTTCAGTGCTTGCTTTGATTCTAATCTTCCTGAATTAAATGTCTTTGGTGGCCAGTCAGAAAGATCTGTGTTATATGGATCACGGGCCTGATGCAGAGTATCAACTCTGTTGTTATGACCTTCTTATATACTAAGTTAAAATCAGCCACAGAAAAGCTCAAATCTCTAATAAATGTTTCCAGTGGAGGGGTTTGAATAACTGCACCTTGCATGGCATATGCATGCCATGAAATCTAGCAGTTTTGCAACTTAAAAAACAGTCCTGTGTGTAACACAGTTCATACTTGTTTAGTGTCCTTCAGCTCTCACCTTTATATCTTTTGAACTTAGCTGTTGAAACATAGTTTTCCATATTACAATGCTGTAAAAGACAGTTTACTTCTATGTTTTTTAATAGCAAGTTACAGTAATAATGGCTTAAATTTTTGGTTTCTCCACTTTTTCTTTGCAAACTCCTTTGAATGTTTTGTTGAAAAAAAGAAAGGTTTCTGTTATTATCACTTTAGTTGTGTTGATTTTTAATCTATTGCTGAAGTACTCCATGTTTGATTTATTTAATTTCATTTCCCATGTTTTCTTTGGAAAGTCAACATTTTCAAATATTGAAGCTCTTAACTGCCCAATACTGTGTCTACTTTCTGACTTTTCTGCCCTCAAAACTCCTCTTCCTTTTTCTTTGTTCTTCCTAGATCTGTCTGTTTCACTACTTAATACAGTTTAATTTTTTTCAACCATTTGCTTACTTTAGACAATTCTTTCTTCCTGTGTTCACTCATTGTATGGATTACCCCCTTGTGTCTTGACTTCCTTTCCCATTCATTAAAGATTACCTGCACAGATTCCAACTATCATTTAATTAATTAAAAAAACACAATTTCCATTTAGCTATTTCCCTCAAAATAACCCAAGCAACTCATAAACTTCATGTCTGCAGTGTCAAGTTGGCTATAAATCCTTTCAGTGCAGCTGTTTTAATTAACTTACATTGGTAATGACATTCACTTCATAAAAAAACATGCAAAAAATATTAAGAAAAATATTTATGGTGTTCTCCATTAAACATAGTCATCCACAAAATTATTTCTACCACAAGCATTATTCTGTTGTTGATTGGTGCTGTTGCTGTTTACCAGGGCTCTTAAGAGCCCTACTGGAGTCCCAGCTCTATGCTGTTTACCAACACGGAAGAAAATCATGATCCTGGCTGAAAACATCTTGCAGTCTACAGAAATTAATGGATTGAAAGACCCAGATGAAGCAGTATACACAACATAGATACTGTCTTAACCACCCAAAGCAATAGTCTACATGTCAGTAACATAATTGCAGAAGCTTTTTTAGGTATCGCAGGGAAAAAAAAAAATAGGATGGCTTTGGCTGGAGATAGAGGCATTCTTATCTTGGGAATCTCCTTCCAAATGCAGGATTGGAAAATATCTAACAGTGTTTGTTTGAAAAGTCAACAATGGAGTAATGGCAGCTGAAATCCTGGAGCAACTGAAGGTAGGAAGAAGAACTCCAACTACGAAACAGATAAAATAAGGATAAACCGCCTAAGGGTGTTGCAGGTGAATTGATCTGGCATTCTAACAGCAGAAGCTCATGGCTTGATGACCAACTCATATCTTTCTATTTTTCTTCTGGTGGATGTAAGAGCTAGTTAAATAAACAATAATTAGATGTGCTATTGAGAGTTTATATGTTCCAGATCCACATGTCCAAGTTTAACAATCTCAAGGCTTATGTCACAACTTGAAGAACTTGGTTGTATGTAAATTTAATTCATTCATCAGAGAGGCAGAAGCAACACTGGGAAATAACACTGGGTTTATCACAGTCCAGTATTCCATGTTATGAAGGGACAAGTCTTCAGCTTTTAGCTACCTTTTTCTTTCAGAATACATTCCCTTTCACTTGCTTCACACAGTGTTTGCATGTTTCTCAGGTCCACCCGTTTCAAGGAAGCATTTTTATGTTTCCTCTTTAATTTGAACTGCCTGTCACATTGGAGCATTTTTTATTTCATTCCAAAAAAAGACATCCAATTTTGACCTGCTTCAGACAAACCAAACCATGACTGGTTAGGAATGCCATGAGTACTCTTTTTGCTCGATAACTGGGAAGAATTCTGAGGGCAGAGGCATCAAATATACCTGAAACCCCAACAGGTCTCAGGATCTCATACACCTAGCCTAGTCTGTAATCCAGAAAATAAATTATCTTTTTGTGTATGACAGTTCCACAAGACCTTAGTTCATTTGCTGAATTTTCTGCCTGCAATCCTATGGTGGTTCTTTTCATAATAATTTATTTCTTCCCCACATGATGACCTCAGTATTAGCAGCTAGACAGCAGCTTGCTGTGTGTGCAGGTCATTGTCCAATTAATTGTACCATACGGTTTCTCAGACAAATGTGCTTTAGCGTGTTTGAACTGGCAACGCTGTACTGATACTCTAACAATCAGAAACAATTTCCCTGATTGTGTTTACTTTGGGAGGGCCTTGTTGTCATTTAACCTTTAAAGTTTACAAGGGGCTTCTTTCATAATAGGATTATGTGTGTGATTACTCCAGAGGGTTCTGCCTGGGGAGAAGCCTTTGTGCAAGTTTTTAGATACCTTCTTAGCCAAACGGTTTGCTCTGCCGTTGACTGCCTAAGATCACTCTGATGTCAAACTGTAGCTGATATCCACAGGAATTTTCTGTCTCCCTTTACAGGAAAGCAAACCTTGCCTCCTCCATTTGGAATGACTAAGAAGAATCTCTAATAGACTGTCCAGAGATTTCCTTACCCATTATGCTGAACTGCAGGTTTTCCTGTAGGAGTGGTGGTCAGACTCACTTCTCTTTGTTTTTAGTCAAACCATCTGTAACAATAGCAGAAAGTTGATGAAATAGCTGAGAGTGGGGAATGACTGCTGTTTGTTTAGTTTTCTGGCCTGTTACAGTATTTCCTGCACAACATTCATCTTATGTTTCCAAGATGTGTAATACATGGATCAGCATGATCATGTAAGCACAGTTTTCCCACAAGATGTTCAACTGGGATTTTCAAAAGGTCTAATCTGCATGCTTTCAACTTTTGCTGTGTTTGGTTGGAGTGGAAAGAATTCAGCACTCTCTAATTCTGACTTCTAAAATCTCAGCTGCAATAGACAAAGTCGAAAGAAAGAAAGAAAGAAAGAAAGAAAGAAAGAAAGAAAGAAAGAAAGAAAGAAAGAAAGAAAGAAAGAAAGAAAGAAAGAAAGAAAGAAAGAAAGAAAGAAAGAAAGAAAGAAAGAAAGAAA
>JAHREE010000379.1:65446-84495 GCA_033628505.1 Tringa tobata
CAAGGCCTGGGCATTTGACCCAGGCTGGCCAACAGGATTATTTCATACCATGAACGTCACATTCAATATAAATTAGAAAAGTTTGCTGCGTAGCTCTCTCTCCCTTGATGGCAGCGGTCCATACAACTCCTTGCCCCAGTGCCGGACCCCTGAGGCCTTCCCCTCCTCCTGAAGCCATTGCGCTGGCAGTGTCCGACATTTGCTGCTGGGAGTGCACAGCTTCCTGCTGATATGATTGGCTGAGTATAACTTCTATATATTTTATATCAGTATCGGGATTAATACTGGTTCTTTAGTATTATTGTTAATTATTTAGTCTTAGTCTATTAAATCTATTTATATTTCAACCCTTGTGTTTCCTTCTGTTTCCTGATTCCCCTTCCCGGATGGGGAGGGGTCATCAGGTGATAGAATAATTGTCTAAACGACAATAGAGTGTTATGGGTTTTTCTCAAACCATAACACATACCAATGGCTTTTAGGCTCCTTCTGCATACATTCCCCCCAGAAAAAGAGCTCCTCCAGAGCTTCAGTTTTCATAAAACCTGTTGTAAAATTGGAAGAATCAGTTCCTGGAGAAACTCTCCCTCTTTTTTAACTATAAAGGAAGCCTAAAAAACTAGCTTTCATCACATTCTCAGATGCCAAAAATTAGATATAATCAATCCCTTTTTTTGGCAAAATATACATGGAACTCTTGAGTTAGTCTGAGGCTGAAAAACCTGAGGATTAAGGAATATAGTATTTTACCATATCAGTGTCAGGAAAAATCTTTCCAGATCTATCCAAGAACTGAAAGAGAAAAGACAATATGCAAATTCTTGATGTTAAATGAGGAAATTCCTTTAATTCCACTTCAGATGTCCTGCTTGGCTGCTTGAAAACCTTTCAAGCTCTCCTACAGTTTGTCATTCTAGGGCAATCCAGCTTCCAACCACCCATGGATTAAATTATTGTTGCAGGCAAAACCTCAGCAGATGCACTTTATGTCTTGTCTTATCTTAAGCGTATTTGCCCAGCTAGAAACTTGACAATAAATAAAAGCTCTGATTTTACTTTATAAATCATTGCAGCTCTCCTCTTGGAAGACAAGCCATGAAGCATCTTTTTGCAATCCTGAGTATTCAAGCACCTGAGAAAAGGTGTCAAACAGTTTTATACTGAACGCTCACACATGGAGTTATTCACGCAGTGTATTTTTTAATGGTTAACAGCATGTGTTGTATCATTTCAAGAACTTGCCACATTGTTTATTTTGGATGGGAGGTTCACTCACATTGTGTTAAAATCATGTTAGTTTATTCAAGGTCATACATTGTTTAGCTACTTTCACTTCCAATTTAATTAACTTGAACAAAAAGAAACACACCCAAACTTATGAATAATTTCCAAGAAAATATTAATCAAATTCTGATAATTAAAAAAGGATTTGAAGAGGAAAAGGTACCCCAAAGCTAGAGAGGTAGAGTAGGAGGAAACAAGCAATAAACAAAAATGCCCATACATATCAAATCATGATCTAGCTGATACTAGTGGATATCTTCCTGATAATAACAATGGTAATCCTTCCATATTATATATAGACATAGAAAGTTAACAAAAGGTAAGACATCACTTCCCCTACCTTTAACCATTTAAATGTTATCCTATTAACCTAAAATGGCAGGTAGGCTCGCTCTAGAGTTGACGAATAAAAGAGGGTTCAGGAGAGCTACTGTAGCTGTTCTGAGAAAAATAGACTAGATATAGCTAGGAGGGTACTTCATTTCATGGACTGTAAGATGAGCCTTCACAAATGGCTTAGATTAGACACACACATTTTAAACACAGAAGATGTATTTTACTACAAAATGCAGTGGCATCACCTACTAAGGAATCCTCTCCAACACTGAATTTCAGGGTCAAGTCTGTTTAGAAATGTAACAGAAATGAAGATCAAAACCCCTGTATCTGATGCACTGTATTGGCACTAAATTTTATCCAAGGATGTATCCAGTTTATTTGTGCCTGTTTTTTGGATTTTATTTCCTCTTTCAGCCTTCAAAGGATCATATTTTTATTTCACTTGGTTGTATATGAGAATTCTGGGTTTTGTCAAATAATTTTATCATGTGAGATATAAATGAGATGAGACTTTATAACAATCAAATAGTGCACGTTTTAGAGATAATTGATTCTTAGAAGGTAAAGAATTGCTTAACTGTTCAATAGAAAAAGGACTTTTAAAAGTTAAACTGTTATTTTGGGGAAATAATACAAAAATGTTCTCTGACTCAGTAAAAAACAAAGCCAGGGAAATTTCATTAAACTGATTTTATCTCTTATGGCAGATATTGTACAAACTTAATCCAGGAAACCTGTTTTTATATCCCAACCAGTATGAAAAGCTTGAACTATCCAGTATATGAGGAACATGAGATGCAAATACATTTAGTCAGCGGTCTATTTGAGAAAAAATTGCTGCCAGACTTCAAGGCACTCTCTGTACTGATCTACACATTCTTTTAAATCCACCTATCTTTCATGTAAAACTCCTTAGTGATTTTTATTTAAACAAAAATAACCCTAAACCTTGACCCTCCATTTGTCTAAGATAGATAACTAAAATCCCTGTAAGTATTAGACCTGGGATAAAGAACTGTAGTTTCAGAGATATCATACAATGCATTGTCAGGAAAGGCGTGGATAGCTTGCATACGAAATTTCCTGAAAACTATGTTTACAAGGAATTTGCTTTGTTATAAAGCTTTTAAATCCATTCAACTTCTTATTGAACACCGCTCTTTTGGGGAATATACATCTCCCAATGTTTTTGCTTCCTACGGCAAAATAGAGTATATGGTTTTCCCTCAGATGTTTCTGTTCTAGGTAGAACTTAAACTCGTATGAAAATTTGCATTGCCTTTCATGGGTGGGAAAATATCATCTATTAATTATTATAGCATCTGCTTTTATACTGACCTCTGTAACAGGAAATAGAGCACAAGTGACCCAATAAAGCTGGTGATAAAAAACATAAATAACATCTTGCTTTCTTGCTATTGTGTTGAGTTTTCTGTAGTTCTGGATGGCCTGTGTCACAGTATAACTCACACAGTCCCACTGCAGAAAGTCACGGGAGGAAATCTGTGTGTTTATGTGCAAGTTGCTAGAGAAAGAAGCTGTTAAGATGGACCTGAAAACTAACTTTATGAAACTACTTCATCATCTTATTTTCATAAGCAAAGAATACACAAATATTGTTTAGAAATATGATACAACTCTTCACACTATATATAATTATGTATTTGACTCATAACAAAACATACAAATTACAATCATACCTCTAATTATAGGTATTGTACTTAAATAGTAACTTAAATAGTTGCACTTAAATAGTAAAAGTAATCCAAATTCAAATTGTGTAACTGTTAAAAATATTATACTTTGATGACACTGTTGAAGTTATCCTATTCTTTTAATTCTAGATTCTCCTGCATTTTTTGACTTTATAGTCTTTCTATAGTCCCTATTTCATGGTGAAAAAAAAAATCAACAGAGACAAAACCAGAAAAAAATATCATGTATTATATATCAATTAACAACTGTTATTTAAAAATAATATCTTTAAAATCCCAGTAGATGGAACTGAGCATTCAAAGTATCTGCTTTTTCTTCAATATTTTATGTGTAAATAACAGGAGGTCAATATCTCTTCAAACTTTTACAATATATTCTTGTTTTCTGCAGAAGTGTCTGGAAAATTGCAACACCTTTTTTTCATTAGTGTACCAAACTGTTTGTTGACTTTTAACAAATAGATTTGCTGAGTCAGTTCCCAGATGTTGCCACAGAATACCAGTAAATTTACCACAAGTTTCAGTCTTTTAATTGGGTTACTTGTACAGAGAACAAAAATCTCTCACTTTCAACATCTAAATGAAAGTTGATTTAAGACCAAAAAAGTTTACTGATTTTTAATTAATTTTTTAAATATAAGTGAGGTTAAATATTTTTAATCTTAAAAAAAACATATCTCTGATTAACAAAACTAATGAAAAATGGCTATTTCTCTGTAAACTTGTCTTGTAAATCTCTTCCCCTATTGTGACTATCTCAACTTTGCCCACATCTCCTATCAAACAACTTTCCCATGCATGAGAGCAACAGTGCTGTTGCTACACTGAACTTTTAAGTGTGATAATAGCTATCTGGTATAATATCTACTGTTTGAGGAAGGCTCTAACATCATCCTATAGGGGAGCTGGTGGAAATTATGAGACTCTAATTTACCCCTACTGGTCTGACTACTGCCCACACTTCCCCAGACTTGTAAGACCATACTCAGTCCTCTGCTTTTCCCTCAAACGGAATCAGCTGAGAGTCACTGCTAGGTTCAAAGATTACTTGGGAAAATGGCACATATGCAATCAAACTGATCAACTGACAGAATAACTGTACAATCTTTAACTCTAGAAAGGTGATTAAAATCAGAAAATTAAAAGCTGAAAAAGGAATATGTTATTACTTGAAAACACCATTTTCTTGACCAAATGGGGTCAGCACCATTACTCAACATTATTCTCTTGCATTTTAGGAGGCTCCTTGTAAGGAAGAAGATATAAAAACAGAAAAAAAAAAGTCTCCTTTAAGGGACACAATAAAAGACTAGGCAGTATGACTGTGAATTCTATGTGAATCATGTATTCCAGTCTAGCTATATAGACCAAATAAACACGTAAGAGAAGTTGAAGAGAAAATCTGTCTGGTGGATTTCCAGTGCCTTTTCCACGTCATGACACCCCTTATTCCTCTTCTTCATTCACTGTTTTTTTTTTTTAATTTTTTTCTTTCTGTGCAGGAGAGCTTACTGCCAAACAACATTTGACCAACACCCATGTATTCCAAACAATAAACCCTGATACTATCAGCCAACACAAAGGTATGTGAAAACAGTATTTTTTGTAGTCTATCTAAAAGCAAGTGGATTTTTTTTCCCTTCCTAACTATAGTGACAAATCCTCTTTTGTCATCAACATATGCAAAAAAGATTGTTAACTGCTATAGATACACATCGAGTACATTTTAACCATGACTTACCTCTCTGAAAACACCCACTGGCATTCCTTGAATAAAGTATGTCAGAAATGGTTTCTCTCTTTTGATGATTCTTTGAACAATTCTCCACGTATTTATTATGTAGGTCACAATGTACTAGGATGATTTTCTCCCTACCAATAAACACATAATGAACGTTTGGCAGTTACATCAATTGTGTAGGTAGAAAATTAGAAGTAGAAAATCAGTCTTTGTTAACCTAGCTTCCTTCCATATAGTGTGTACATCCCTTTTCAGAACACATGTTGACATTATGTCCATAACATAGCCATCAAAAATTTGTCATGTATTTTTCTAAATTAAGGATTTCATTGCCAGAATAGATTCATCTCTTTGGTTTATATGTCTGCAGTGTAGACTTCTACATCTCAGCTATCGACCAGAGTGCCTTATAGACAATAAAGAGAAAAAGAGTGTTTCAGGTCATAAGTTATCTAACTTTTTTTAGACCTCTTACAATATAACACCTTTCATATACTGGCATAGTCTTTTTCTCTTCACTGATTATAAGAGAAGAGACTTAGATAAAGATATCTCTACTTACATAACTTTTGTTCACAGCTTTTTAGTTCACCTACAGGTAAAACAGTTAGTACTAATAAGTTCTTTGTGACCTACAAGTAGCATCTATCAGTGTAAAGTATATGCTTCTTTGTAGCTGTATTTCCCCTCTTCACAGTTTTCCTCTTGCTACATCATTTTAACTGTCATTCCTAAATAAACTTTATCATTCAAAGAAACAAATAAAAGAAAAAATAAATAGAATTCTAGTTCACAGGGACTAAGAAGAATCCTTTCTGTTGGATGCTATGACTATGCAAATGTTCAGACTCCATTTTTTAGGAACTCCTTTTGTGAGGTCATGACAGGATAAAATGTCAGAATTGCTCAATGTTACATGCATGTCTGTTAATCTATTTTCTCAACTGCTTTAACAGGATTCTTTTACACGTGGAACTCTATTAAACATTAACACAGGTTAAGTTAATGTTTCAGCGGTGACTATTTTTTTTTATACTGGAGACTGGATAGAAAACAGTTTCTTAACAGGAAACTGGGTTGAGTTTATAATAAACACAGGACTAGTGATGTTACTATTTATAGCTTAACTCTTTACCTCCTGTCATGTAAGATTATAATGCTTTGCCCTTTTCTTCACAATATTCTATATATTTTGAAGATATTCCAAAACTTATCCTTTAAATCCCTCTCTTTCCCTCTTGAATTTCCCAAGACCTACTCCAATTCAATCAACGCCAAAATATGCGTCCATCCATTATATCTTTAAATTCTGATTTTGTGTCATATCTCCTAAAATCAGTCAAAATACAATCATGAGAGAACTCAATTGTTAATAGCATGAAGCATGTTGAACTAGTTTATGGATTGGTCATAATTTTTTCATGTAAAAAGCTGCATTTCAACAAGAACTTACCATGCCTTGTTACTCTTTTAAGCATGTACTTGGTGTCATAATTTGGCTGATGCTTGCCTTCTGAAATTGATGAAAAAGTCAAAAAATAGACCTAAGTCAATCTTACCCACTGCCTGGTTTGAAAAAAGACATTGGCAATGTTCAGAGCAAGGATTTTAACAAATTGAAATAAATGGATATTAGTTCTAGTTTTGGTCCTTTTTAGGTTCTCTAATTTCTCTTTCAACCCTACTGGCTTGAGTTGAAACCTCATCTGAAAATTCTCAGCTCTGCTGGAAAAGGCAACAATTAATGGGTTGGATAGATCTAAGATAAAATAATTATAATTTCTCCAAATCTCTAGGAGATGCACATGCAGTAAAGACAAGTTGTAACGTAAAATAACAGCATTTTAGTATTGAAGACAATGTGGTATGCAAAATACCAAAACAAACTGATTGAATACCTTTGATTATCTTAAAACTACGTTATATACTGGATTTTGGATGCTTAAAGAAAATACAGAAATGAGCATTAATCTGAATTTAGAAGCTTTTTTTCCCCCATCAAAATAGTCTCTGAAGTTCAAAAAGTACTAAAAAAATTTAAACAATTGATCTAATATAATGCATCAAGAAGTGTTAAATCACATTATAAACCAGTTTTATTATATAATGTTAGCATTACAGTGCTTGTGTCATTGCATCATTATACTACTAACTCTAATTTTAATTCTACTAAATGTATTAATTTACTATCAATCTGATTCACAAAACAATCCCTTACCAATATGCCAGTCAAGCTCCGTATGCAGACAAGTTTTGGAAAAGGCAGTAACTAAAAAAAAATCAAAATCATCAAGTTCAGAATATTCTTGACATTAAGTCATAGCTTTATTGGTTCACAAAAAAACACATTGTGATACCATGTGCAAAATTTCAAATAGCAAACTGTGTTTCATTAACTGGAAATCTCAGTCTTTTTAGAAAATCTTACTGTGTCCCTACACTGCTATTATGTACTGAGCTGCATAAACTCTTTTGCAGTTGTATGTATAACAATATAATAACAGTAAAAAAAAAACAGTCTCAGAGTTTCTTTCTCTTTTAGTTTGACTGACTGTTTTGACAACTAGAAACCCTGTGACTTTTCAAGTTTCTCTTCTCCACAGCTTTGCTATTTCCCACATGAAACACAATGCTAATTCATCATCATAATCACTATTATGAATCTGGTTGCAATAGCTGCAGCTAAGATGTTTCCTATCTTGAATTAGATATTGTGACTACAAGGCACAGCAGCGTGGTGATCTCTGTAGTCTCAATTCCCCTCTTTCTGCATGTCTTTCTTTATCTTGCTACTTAGGAGGATCTCTGTGTTGCTCTGAGTACTAGCTGGCTACACAGCTCAAACACTCCAATATAGCTAGTTTAAATGTCACTACAAAACCAGCTATAAAATAATTCCAAGTGTGGATATATGAGTGTTTTGGTTTAAAGAGCTCAAAAGAATTTATTGTTGTTTAGACAATGGTCTTATCATCTGATGACCCCTCCCCATCACAGAAGGCGAATTAGGAAAAACAAGGAAACACAAGGGCTGCAATACAAACAGATTTAATAGAATAAGACTTAGATAGGTTGCGAGACTTAGATAGGTTGGATCGATGGGCCAACATTAATGGTACGAGGTTCAACAAGACCAAGTGTTGGGTCCTGCACTTGGGCCACAACAACCCCGTGCATCGGTATAAGCTTGGGGAAGTGTGGCTGGAAAGCTGCTTGGCGGAAAAGGACTTGGGTGTTCTAATAGATAGGCGATTGAATATGAGGCAGCAGTGTGCCCAGGTGGCCAAAAGGGCCAATGGCATCCTGGCTTGTATTAGAAATAGTGTGACCAGCAGAAGTAAGGAGGTGATTGTGCCCCTGTACTCAGCACTGGTGAGGCCGTACCTTGAGTATTGTGACCAGTTTTGGGCACCTCAATACAAGAGAGATATCGAGGTGCTGGAGCGAGTGCAGAGGAGGGCAACGAAACTGGTGAAGGGCCTGGAGAATAAATCATATGAAGAACGATTGAGGGAGCTGGGACTGTTTAGTTTGAGGAAGAGGAGGCTGAGGGGCGACCTCATCACTCTCTACAACTACTTGAAAGGACACTGTAGAGAGGTTGGTGCTGGTCTCTTCTCACAAGCAATTAGCGATAGAACAAGAGGAAATGGACTCAAACTGCATCAGGGTAGGTTTAGACTGGACATTAGGAAGAAATTCTTTACAGAAAGAGTAGTCAGGCATTGGAATAGGCTGCCCAGGGAGGTGGTTGAGTCACCATCCCTGGATGTGTTTAAGAGACGATTAGATGTGGTGCTGAGGGATATGGTGTAGGGGAGTACTTGGTAGAGTAGGGTAGATGGTTGGACTTGATGATCCCAAGGGTCTCTTCCAACCTAGATGATTCTATGATTCTATGACTATTTCTGGAAAAAATATCTCATCTGCAGAATACTTCAAAATTTTAGTAAAGACCTACCAAAAATATTTTTCTTCTAGCTTTTTCAATCAGCTTTACAGCAGCCATAATGACTTAGCTGGGAACTGAAGCAAGATATTCCTAGAAGAAATAAAATATTGTTATCTGTGAGATATGTATTCCACCCTGGCTGAGTAAAATACTTTCAGAAAAGACTATGAGACTCTAAACAGGAGAGGAAATGGGAATGAGAACAAACGTGGTCAAGGATATAACCATTCATGTTACTTTTGTAAGAGCATTTGGAGAGCTCTCATGAAAGAAAACAAACACTGTTCTTCTAGGAGTCAAAACTAAACTACATCCTGCTGACACAAGACCTTACGCTAGAGCCTGGAAAGCTTCTAAAAGAGTAGAAGATCGCAGGCAGATAAATACATTTTAGGTGCACAGGTATTTGATAATGGTGCCAGACTGAGTTAATCAAGAAGCTGCAACCTACGAATTCTGGACAAGGTCAGAAAGCCCAGTTAGGCTGCAGAGTCTGGGGGGAATGTTCTCCTGCATTGCTCCCAGGGAGTTATTTGGATTGGTGAGCTAGCTTTAAAGCCTCTGCAAAGGGTGCTGACCTGAACCAAGGTCTTGGCTCAGAGCCCAGCCCTGTTGGAGAAACAAGATTTCCATAGACAGTAAACACAAATTAATCCAGGCATAACACTCATATCCACTGCCTCAGCAATAAGCACACTATTATTAATAAAAGTAACTCTGCATCTGTCAGATACATTCATTATTTTAACAACCCCATTGAGGTCACTTGATGTTTGGACTGTGCTATCTTCTAATAAACCATCTTTGATGAGGTGACAATTTCTTCTAAGACTCAGCATACTACATATGGTAATGTGGAGAAACGGGTTGATTTTTTCATGCTTGTTACGCTGGAGAATATCTTGAGGATGAAGAAAAATTGTTTCATTAGACCTTAAAAATGTGTATGAAATATGATTCTTTTTACTTCTACCTGTGTACAAAACCCAGCTCACTCCAAAGCTGCCTCTATTAAATCTGTATCATCTGAGTCAACAGTACCCTGCAGTGAACCCTGCAGATCTGTCCATGGGATTCCTGTTTATGATAGTGATAACCGTCAGTTCTGAAAACTTCCAGGTAAGAGAGAATTTTCTCCTTGCCGTTTGTGTTTTGAGTTAATCCTGTTCTCTAAAACCTATTACAATTTCCTGTGAGCTGGAGGAAATATCTGCATTTTCTTTTTTTTAGATTATAGTTTTCCAACAAAAAATACTGACAACACAAATGGCACAACAATGACAAGTTATAGTATAACTTCTATTAATTTCTAGCTCTGTTGTTGATAAGCTAGAAAGGAAAATAATACAGCATAAGCAACTTTGCTATGTTTCACAGTAAATGAGTTTTCAGACTGAGAAAAAGCTACTAATCACAAACTCCTATTGTTAGAGCAGAACTTCCTTTCATTATGACTTCATACTTCAAACAATTTCTAGGAAGTGCTAAGGTTACATTTGTTATACCCAAGGATCATTTTACCAAAAACGGAACACAGCTGTTTAATTTTCGTATCAGCAAATATTGCCACCATTTGATTAAAATACTGGTTCAGCAAGGCTGTGTCAGGTCCTGCACTTTAGTCCCAACAACCCCAGGCAACGCTACAGGCTTGGGGAAGAGTGGCTGGAAACCTGCCCGGTGGAAAACGACCTGGGGGTGTTGGTTGACAGCCAGCTAAATATGAGCCAGCAGTGTGCCCAGGTGGCCAAGAAGGCCAATAGCATCCTGGCTTGTATCAGAAATGGTGAGATGAGTACAACTAGGGAAGTGAACATCTCCCTGTACTTGGTACTGGGGAGGCCCCACTCCAAGTACTGTGTTAAGTTTTCAGCTCCTCACTACAAGAAAGACACTGAGATTCTGGAGCAAGCCCAGAGAAGGGCAATGAAGCTCATGAAGGGTCTAGAGCACAAGTCTTATGAGGAGCCACTGAGGGAACTGGGGTTGTTTAGCCTGGAGAAAAGGAAGCTGAGGGGAGACCTTATCACTCTCTACAACCACCCGAAAGGAGGCTGTAGAGAGGTTGCAGAGAGGTGGGGGCTGGTCTCTTGTCCCAAGTAACAGGCAATAGGACAAGAGGAAACAGTCTCAAGTTGTGCCAGAGGATATTAGGAAAAGTTTCTACACCAAAAGGGTTATCAAGCATTGAACAGGCTGCTCAGGGAAGTGTTGGAATCATCATCCCTAGAGGTGTTTAAAAGATGGGTAGACATGGTGCTTAGTGACATGGTTTAGTGATAGTTCTTGTCAGTGTTAGTTTGACAGTTGGACTCAATGATGTGAAAGGTCTCTTCCAAACTAGACAATTCTATGATTCTATATGAAATGTCTCTTTAAATTAAACCAAAACCAATGCTTGCCCCATGATCTAGATGTACTGATATTAATAAAGCAATTCCTAAATTAAACTGGGCACTTAAATCCAAAATTGTGATCCAAAAAATACTCTTTCACCTCTTGGTAGAGACAACTGCTCTGTTTGGGAGCTAACCTGCTTGTGTCCTTAAGTCTTTCCAGACATTTAGCATTTTGGTTTTGCATGGCTAGAGCTATGCTTCAAAGCCAGTTTGGTGTCTGGATCATACCTCCAGACCAGACATTCTTCCCTGCGATTTTCCTAAAGAGCTATATTCTGTAGACGCACTCAGAGTGCGTTTAGCACAAATTGATAAGATTAGTCTCCTCACAAAATGCCATTGCTATCACTTCTTTTAAGGCATGGGTGGAAGAAGAGACTGTGTCCACCTGTCATGGTTTAACCCCAGCCAGCAACTGAGCACAATACACTCACTCGCTGCCCCCCAGCGGGATGGGGGAAAGAATCACAAGGGTAAAAGTGAAAAAATCAGTGGATTGAGATAAAGACAGTGTAGTAAGTAAAGCAAAAGCCGCGCACACAAACAAAGCAAAACAAGGAATTTGTTCAGCACTTCCCATCGGCAGGCAGGTGTTCCAATTCCCATCGGCAGGCAGGTGTTCCAATTCCCATTGGTATGCAGGTGTTCAGCCATCTCCAGGAAAGCAGGGCTCCATCACGCTTAACATTTAGGAAGACAAATGCCATCACTCCAAACATCCCCCCCGTTCCTTCTTCTTCCCCCACCTATATATAATATGCTGAGCATGATGTCACATGCTAGGAACAGCCCTCTGGTCAGTTGGGGTCAGCTGTCCCAGCTGTGTCCCTTCCCAACTTCTTGTGCATCCCCAGCCTACTTGCTGGTGGTGTGAGAAGCAGAAAATATCTTGACTTTGTCAGCAGTGCTCAGCAATACTGTAAGCAGCCCTGTATTATAAACAGTGTTTCAGTACAAATCCAAAAAAAAAAGCCCCATACTATCTATCGTGAAGAAAATTAACTCTGTCCCAGCCAAAACCAGCACACTGCCTTGTCTGTAATAACTTAATGTTTACAGCATTCATTACATTCACTTCCCAGTCTGGACAAACTCACAATATCTTATAACCCAAGGAAAAAGTCCCAACTTTTGAGTCCTCTAACAAGATGTCCAGGTTGTTGCTGTGGCAATGAGATAGCCCTGATCTCCGGTTCATATGCATTCTATATGATGTTCAGGACACTCCTGTGTGACTGAGTGGATCCAGACCACCGGAACAACTCAGTCACATTCAAGGCCTTCCTCCTGCCTACCTGAAGGCTGTTTGGATATGGTGATGGAGTCTTTTGGCATAGTCTTTTGGCATCCTCTTTCACGAGGGGCTGGCAGCACCTCTTTCACCACATGATCATACACGTGCCTATCATATCTAAAAAGCATGATATGCAAAAGCACGGTGTCATGGAATATCTTCATTGTCCTCATCTGATAGGGTATATACGTGTGTATTCAGGCATGTGACAGTTATGTTGACATATTGATTACTTGAGGAGAGCACAAGACAGTTCAGCCTGCACGGGTAAAAAAGGTTCATTGCAGCAGCTTCCAGAGTTATTGTTCTGCTACCCATTTCTGGCCCGAAGAAACCTTAGTTCGCCAGTACACAGCATTAGTTTCAACAGAATGCCACAGCCAGTTAGGCAAAAGCCTGATGGTTTTGACATGATTTTGGGAGATTGGCAACGCTGTTTTAAAGGCTAAAAAGAACTTTGAAGACTTTGAAGCTGAGTGCTTTACCACTCTGCTAACAAAATGATGTATATTACCTTTTCTGTCAACTGTGCACTGTTTCTATATATTCAGAAGGTTATGCAGAAAATACCTACAATTGAAAAAGAGGTTGGATTTAACTTACCCATGTGTTTGATAATCATCTTACTTCAGGAAAACCCAATATAGGATAATAAAACCCAATATGGGCTTCTATATGTCTTCTAATCAGAGGACCCAAACTGTTAAGACAGAACCAAGTGCTTCAGAACACAAAAATAAATTGTTCACATGGGCAGGCAGGTGGAGCAGTGGGATTTAAATTACAGGTCTCAGTAGGAAAAAATTATCACAGCACCCCGAAACAAAGAGTTATAGCAATCTACAGAAGCTGGAATCCCAGAAGAAGTCTGGTTTGCAACATTTGCTATCAAAGAAGCAATGTGTTGCTCATTGTAGAAGGATTGTTGCAAACTTGGAATTTGTCTTGAAATCACCCAGCTAAAAAATGTAATCATTGCAAAAGCTGAAGTTTCTGCACTACAGGGATATTTTTGATATTTTTCTTGTGTATGTGTTGCTCTGATTGGTGTGGTTTTGGGGTTGGGTTGGTTTTGGTTTTGGTTTGGTTTGGTTTGGTTTCATTTCGTTTTTTTAAAGTATGCCATAAAACATATACTGGCTTCGTGACCAGGCCCACGTTCCTGCAAAAAGCAAGATTTTATTCCTGATCATGAAGATTAAAGGAAAGCCTGGGCAGCGATCTATATTTAAATGTTGCTTTTGCACTAACTGAGCAAAATAATAGAAATGGAAGAGAAATGTATGCATGAATCAAGGAAAAAGGGGAAAGGTTTTTATCTATGTAGAATAGAAAGGGAAAAGAATAAAATAAACTGAGAGTTTTCACTATTGTTATTGCAGTCACAGCTATCTTCTTTCTGTAACCAAGTAGTAATAAGTAATTATATTATTCAGACCAGCTGTGACGGCGATGAATGCAGTGCAATGCAACACAATGTAAAACTTTGCAGACTATGTAATTATTTTGAGAAATTATTGTCATCTATTAGTGTCCCTTCACATCATGCTCTCAGTAAGTTATTCTTTTATATACTTTCATAATTGAAACCTATCTGAACAATAAATAATATTGGCTATGTAACATATAATGAGAAGCATGCAGAAAAAAAAAAAAGACACAGTTGTTAAGAAGCTGTAATAACAAAAAAAAAAATCATGGGTGGAGTGCAGAAAGCACAAGGTAATAACAGGAATCAATTAATCCTCTGTTCCTAAATTCTGGTCTCATTTCAAATAACTTCACTTGTATAATGCAGTGGAGCTAATGCACTGGTAGACCAATATCAGCTGGGGTGTTACATGTACCGTTAGTCAAAAACCTTATAAAAATATTGCAAAAAGGCTGAAATACTCAGGCCAGAGAGATCTGTACCACATTCAAGTTGAACACATAGACCAGCTTGTGTTTTTCTAGTCTTATTTGTAGCATATACTTCGAAGAAATATAGACTCATTTTAAAGTCTGGTAATATACTACAGAGCTCAAAGATACATTGTTGACATAGTAAATAGGTAAATAGATAAGTAAATAAGCAAGCACAAAATCTTCTCCATGTTGCAGGAGTTAGAACTGCAACTTAAATTGTAAGGTGACTCAAGGGAAATAGAAATAGTATAAGAAAAGATTGAAAGAGCACAGGTATCATCTACAGGAGTCTTGAATTGTATTCTAATATAGAAATCCATCTACATGGTATAAAGCAACAATCGTTAAAAAAAATGAAGAAATTAGTGGAAGATTTGTAACAGTAAATTATGCCACACAAATTCATCTCTTTCTAGTCTTCCTGTACTTTTGTGATACAGAAAATCTTTATTTTGATCTCTACAAATTTAGGATGAATATTGAAAAAATTGCATCCAGAGAAAATGCAGAAAGAAAAGCAGCATGACTGAACATGTAAGATACTTTAAATTCGCTAAGGAGGAAAATCAAACTATTTTATTTCAGTAGGAATATAGACTGTATATTAATTTGGTCCACAACTACTCTATGACAGTTGGTATATAATGCAAAAAACCACCAACCCCCCCCCAAAAAAAACCCACCCAACAAAGAAGGCATATTGTAGAAAACAAAACAGAACACAAAAGACAAAGGGCATTTTCCATAACATCTCCTACCAACATCAGTTAAACTAGCACAAACTGCAAAACAAAAATTTTATTAAGATTCTATTGTACAGCGAAGAGGATTTTTGGCACATTTGTACCACTGGTTAATACAGATTGAGCAGAAACATGGGCATTCTCCAAGAATATCAAGTATCAGCTAAAAGCTGAGCTGTAAAACATGAAAAGATTTATGCATAGAGTATTGCTGGAACCATATCAAATCCTGCAAGGTCTTAGTTCTGGTACTTGAAGAAGGAGACCTTGAGTATCTCAGACATAATAAAAATAAAACTACAGCCCCACAAGTTCTGCCAAGTGAATTCTAGCATGGTCCTAGCATCACATAGGAAAAAATGGAGACTATGAAAATGAACAACAGAGTAATCAAGGTGAAAGACATCTTGGAGACTATGAATAAGCAAGTGTAAGAAAAAAATGTAAATGTAAATTATCACTAATCTACAGTGCAATGTAAAACATCAAAGATGATAATAAGAGCTTTCAGTGACAGATCTTCACTTAGAAGCTATATGAATAAGCTCTGTAGTATTTTCCATGCAGTGCATAACACAGTGTAACAACAACAGTGAACATTGCAGAAACATATTACATCTCTCTTACAATTATGGACGTTGTTAGACTATTCCTTTAATGGAAGTAAGTTAGGCGTGCTTCTTAATATTTGAAGTTAAAGTCTTGCATTACTCATTGCTCTCTTGTGCTACAGGTTTGAGATCCTTTTTACCTAATAATTAAAATTAATTAAAATTGCTCATGTCCTCTAGAAGAGTACAATAAAAATTTCCACAGAAAATGGGTTCTATGTACATTATAGTCACATAATTTAGAAGACTGCCTGCCTTTGAAACTATTTGAAAAGCTTTGGTTCTTATTCCTTCACTCCTTACTTTTGGGGCAGGAAGCATTTCCACTGTTTTTTGCAGGAATAACACTCTCTTCAGTGAAGAATAATTGGGTCTTAATGACATTTTTTTGTTATCTTTTCACAGTCTAATTTTCCAAAGTCTTTGAATTAATCTTTAATCACAAATATTTCTATCAGATTTCATGGAACTACTAATATACTTATTTTATAATGTGTATTCTAAAATACGTAGCTGAAACTAAGCTGGGAGGCAGAATTCAATGTGACAAATCATGTTTAATTTATAGCACTAGAAAAAAAAATCCTTCCTCAGCACTCTGTGACATTTTATAAAGGCATAAAAGAATATGCAAAACAATTATAGTCTTTAAACTAATTTGACCTTTGTGTTTTACCCATTATTACAGGTTTTCTTTATTTTCTATACTGTTACAATCCACTGAAACTAGTAATATTTGTTATGCAGATATTGAAATTACCTAATATCTTAACTACTGAGTGCACCCCATCTAGGCATTCCTGCTTAATATACATGTGTTCCTTACTACTAATGTACAAAAATTTAAATTCCAAGAAGCACATTTAGCAATATGTTATGAAAAGTTGCCTGAATGACTGCATCCAAAACAACAAAAACTGTGAAAAAATGAAGATCCTACAGGCAATAGGAGTTTGCTTTTTTCTGGATTAGCTTGGTATTCCAAAATAATTTATGATCTGTTAGTCCGTAATGGATTTTACTTTTTTGAATGTGTGCAAATTAATTAGAAATGCTAGCTCACTCCAGCAGTTTATCTTTCCAAATGTCTTCCTTTTGACATTGCCTGATGCAACATGCATAGGACAACACCATGACAAAAAGAAGTCAAGAGATGAAAATATCAACAATAATGCAGAAGAAATTAGAAATAATCCTACATCAGGAATGTTTCTTTTTATTCTGAAGAAGCATTATGCTCCAACACAATGTAGATTCCCCACACCTGTACCAAATGTCACATATACTTCAAACAGGTTTGAACTGATTATTTTAATCCATGTGAACTTTCTTTGTTTCTTCATCTGGTGTAGTTAATTGTATCACAGAAAGAAATCCTTCACTATGATTTGAAAGCAAGCTCAACTTCCTTATGTGCATTTAGTTGAAGAATAGGGACAGAAAAGGAATACAAAGATTTGTTTTAAAAAACCCAAACACCCCACAGCAAGTTATTGCCACCTTTGAAAATTGAGTAAAACCGGCAGTAATAATACAATTCACTTGCAAAATATGAAATTACAGCTTTTTCCAAAACCTCAGTATTCTTTTAATTTGAATGCCATTTTGCTTTCCTTTCATTTTATGCATTAAAACCATTAACTGGAAAAATGTGTCTAGTCTTTTAAACTGGTACCAACAGAGCTCAGATACTCATTCAGCAAAAGTTACATGTGCTTAATTTCACTCACTTTGAGTAGTCCCACTGTGGTAATTAAATACATTTTATAATCTGTAAAGACAAGCATTTGCATAAATTATTACTGAACAAGAGCCTTTGTTTTTAAACCCAGCTTTGAAATTGTGCAGCTTTCTAAGAATTCGACAGATCTACAAGTAAAGTTGCACTCAAAGTGTTCTCATAAAATTAGGCCAGAAGTTGGAAGGTGTGTTTGACTATTATAGTGATGATTAAGAGCTGTAGTTCATTAGTCTCAGAGAAACTTAAACAAATTCCACTAACTTCCACTTATTCACTGAATTCTTTGCTCCCATTCAAACAGAAAATGGGGAAAATTTCTAGTAGCACCAAGATCTCCAAATCCTTATAGACTATTTTGATTTTACTTTTTCTTTCTTGAGGGATCATGCGTTCTCTTGTTTTATGAACAACAAAACGATTTTTCACCAGGTCCAGTGTGAGGACTCATACGCCGCTGAAGGGATGTCACTCCATCTGAGCATCACTCTGGGAAGCACCAAAAGAAAAAGTCCTGCAAGCTGCTCTTTTACTGAGTGTTTAAGGAACCCTGAAAATCCCTACTCGCAGGCCTGAACCTGGCAGATTATTACCTTTGTGATTATTTGGTTATTCATTAACAGAGTCATTTAGGGGGCTGGGAAAGAGGGGGAAGGGATGCCATGCAAATGTTGAGTTAGACGAGGGCAAAGGCAGTTATCCGGTATTTCGTCTACGAAGCAAAGCACAGGAAGATGTAAAGACGAGAAAATCATCCACTGTCTGAGGAGTTACTGCATGCCCAGAGCTGCTGAGAACGGGGAGCGGGTGGCTGCCTCCCTCCTGCAGGCAAATGACAGCCATAGAGTGCGTTTTTAAGGGGTGATGTAAGAGAAATTAAACTTGACCGGCCAAACACACCCCCTACCTCAACGATATGTTTCTCCTGCTGAGAAGGTCGAGAGAGGTGGCCGTAGAGCATGCCCAGCTCTCTCCTGCCATAGTGGGAGGGGGGCTGGCTGTCGGGAGACTTATAAATTAATTATGAGCGGGCAGATGTCCCTTTAAGGTCTGCTCTCCGAGGGCTGCAGTCGGAGGCTTGGGGAAAAAAAAAATTGGCTTTATTTGTACATCTTAACGCTGGGCTAGTTCTACGGGGAGGTTTCTAAAGCTCAGAGGTCTTTGAGGGGGCGGTGGGTGGGTGGGAGGGAGGAAGCTAAATTCTTGATGCGAAGAAACAACCTAAAGAGTGAATAACAAACAGGAAATGCCTAACTCGGCTGCAAGGCGGACGGGCGGCGCAGAGTGCTGAGCTCCATTCGCAGCGCAGCACCGCCGGGCGCGCC
>JAHREE010000379.1:94246-117295 GCA_033628505.1 Tringa tobata
GGGCTTCGCCGCCGGCCTAGCGCCGGTGTTCGGGAAAGGCCGCCGCTTGCGGCCCAGGGTAGGCCGCCCGATCGGCCATCGGCTGCGAGCGCACGCCTTCCGCCGCTAGGCCTCCCGGGACAGGCCTGCTTATCGCAGCCGCCGCGGCCGAGGGGAGGCCGGGGCACAAGGAACCGCCAGGATGAAGCTGGTAAGGAAGGACCTGGAGAAGGATAATGCCGGGCAGGTGACGCTGATCCCCGAAGAACCCGAGGACATGTGGCACACCTACAACTTGCTGCAGGTGGGTGACAGCCTGCGGGCCTCCACCATCCGGAAGGTGCAGACCGAGTCGGCCACGGGCAGCGTGGGCAGCAACCGCATCCGCACCACCCTCACCCTCTGCGTGGAGGCCATCGACTTTGATTCACAGGCCTGCCAGCTGCGGGTGAAGGGCACTAACATCCAAGAGAATGAGTATGTCAAGATGGGGGCCTACCACACCATCGAGCTGGAGCCCAACCGGCAGTTCACGCTGGCAAAGAAGCAGTGGGACAGCGTAGTGTTAGAGCGCATCGAGCAGGCCTGTGACCCAGCCTGGAGCGCCGATGTGGCAGCCGTGGTCATGCAGGAAGGGTTGGCTCACGTCTGCCTGGTCACTCCGAGCATGACGCTTACCCGTGCCAAAGTGGAGGTGAACATCCCCCGCAAACGGAAAGGGAACTGCAGTCAGCACGACCGGGCCCTGGAGAGGTTTTACGAGCAGGTGGTGCAAGCCATCCAGCGGCATATCAACTTTGAGGTGGTGAAATGTGTACTGGTGGCTAGCCCAGGCTTCGTACGGGAGCAGTTTTGTGACTACATGTTCCAGCAGGCGGTCAAGACTGACAACAAGCTTCTGCTGGAGAACAGGTCCAAGTTCCTACAGGTAAGGCGCTAAACAGTCTGCAGAGTGGGTATAATGAGGTTTAAGAGCTGTCTGTGATAATAGAAGATAATTACAACCGTGATGGGAAAGAATCCACTTATTAGAGAAAATAAATTTCTGTCTGAGCATTATAAGGAAATTATTCTCATGCCTCCCAAATTACTGCAAGAAACAGGGATGGTTCTTTCCTAGGGTACCTTAGCAGGGAGTAGAGAAAGTATTAAATATTTCAAACTCCCAATAAGGGTATATTTAGTCTTCAATCAGGAGCGAAGTGCAAGTTGGAAAATAGTTTAACTGTAGTGTTAATCTGTCATACTGTGTGGCATGCATGTTTAATAACAGCTTTCTAAAACTTTTTAAAGAAGAAAAAAAATCTGGATGTGACAGAGCTAGTTGATTTTGTTGTTAGTTTTGTACTACATAGTTAAAGGTTATACAGACCCTAGCATTTTTTCCTTAGTTTCTCATTGATTGAGTGGGTGGGGTTTTTTGCCTTTCACTGAGGTAGGCACACTGGGAGCCTAAAAGTAAGTTTTCCTTTTCATGAGGATACTTTTATTATTTTTTAATCGGAGTTGACCTGTAATCTGTGCTTGTAAAAGGGCAGGGCACGAGTGCACTGAGAAAAGTGCCCCACTACCTAGAGACAAATTGCGCTAAGAAGCCTACTTTTGCATTTGTAGCAAAGTGATAATTGTGTGAAAAGTTTTAATGTACTTTACAGCTTTGTAAGCATAGTAACTATACAGTTGTGCAAGACTTGAGGCTTTTGCACTACATGTCTGCAATCTTAAGAGATCTTCCTCTTCTTGAATGCTTTGAAAGGAAAAGGCTTAAGCTTTAGTTTCTTAGTAGTTTCAGGTTGCCCTGCCTTGGGGACTGTCTGCAGCAGCTTGCATATTTAACCCAGTCTTTGAATAACAGAAACAGCTTTCTTGCACTTATTAAAATACAGTTTAAGGATTTGGTATAGACTTCAGGTTGCAGGAGAGATCCTTTAAAAAAAGAATCATGTAGATGTCAATAAAAATATAACTTCCTTGAATAGTTAAGGAGATAAATATGTATTGTGGAAATTGTTTGTGATTGGCTAACCAAGAAAATGGTCCCTTTTTATTTAAAAAAACCAAACCTCTGACTTTTTTTACTCTAGGTCCACTCTTCCTCGGGACATAAATACGCATTGAAGGAAGCCCTCTGCGACCCAGCTGTAACTAGCCGTCTCTCTGACACTAAGGCAGCTGGTGAGGTCAAAGCCTTAGATGACTTCTATAAAATGCTGCAGCATGAGCCCGACCGGGCTTTTTATGGTCTAAAACATGTGGAGAAGGCCAATGAAGCCATGGCCATTGATACCTTGCTAATCAGTGATGAACTTTTCCGGCACCAGGATGTGGCTACACGTGCCCGATACGTTAAATTGGTAGATAGCGTACGGGAGAACATGGGTACAGTACGCATTTTCTCCAGCCTCCATGTGTCTGGAGAGCAGCTTGGCCAGCTGACAGGGGTGGCAGCCATCCTGCGCTTTCCTGTTGCTGAGCTCTCTGACCAGGAAGATGAATCTAGCTCTGAAGAGGATTGATAACAGTGACTTCATTCTACAGTTTCTTTTCCAAGTCATGTTGAAATGACATTAAAGGCCCTCCCTTCCTAAATACTGTGTGCAGATGTGCCATGACATGTTTTTAATATTATTTCTCACAGTGTGTAGTTCTTTTTAGCACACTAACGTATACCTGTTCTGTGGTAAAGATTATTGGTATACTGTGCATTGGAGCTGACTGGTTTTGCGAGTTATTTTGTGGGCCTCCAGTAGTACAAGAAACTAATTTGACTTCCCAAAGCTGCTCATTCTGTCTGTTAAGGCAGACTGGCAGCTTAGTGTTTTGGAATGTGTATGAAAAGATAATAAACTAAGAGGGAGAAAACTATGTCAGATTGTCTGATTCTGTTTAAATGCTTGAAAACCTTATTGCAAAACAAATATAAACTTCTTCGTCTAAGATCTATCAAAACTGTGCTTCATCTTCTCAGGAACTTGCCATTCTTCCTAAAATCTGGCAAAGGAATGGGATCAACATCATCTGTTAGGGGTTTTTTTGGTGTTATGCGTCTAACCACTTCAGCGTTTCTGTGAAATACTTGAAGCAGTGTTTCAGAAACCAGACCCTTTAAATTAACCATTTCCTCCCTAGTATGATAGATAAATTGTGAAGCTCAGTGTACCCATTTTAGCTACCTTTCTGAATGCTGTTATCTTGGGCGATTGTCCTGAAGGCTAACAAGGTATGACATATGTTGTCATGGACTGTGTTCTGATAATTGTCATTGAAATTATTTAGTGTCCAGTTCAGAGAAGGTATATGGAAAGGCTTACAAAATCAAGACCCTATTTTCCATGAGGAATCTTTTGACAACAAATAGTTTAAGTCAGTGCATAATCTGGTATTTGTCTATTTGTGTACCTCTTTAAAAACGTACATAAGCTGTGATGCAGAAGGAAGGATCACAAATTTATAGATCAAAATTCAGCTTAAGATAATGACATCTGTAAAAATCAAAATTACTTTTCCAATTAGGTGATCTGCTGAAAGTATTGAGAGGTACTGTAAAGCTTTGTTTCTTCACTGGACAATAAAGCAGTTTTTGCCTTCTCAGACTAAGATTTCAGATTCCGACATATCTGCAAGGGGATTGTTCAATTTAAACCAATGTTTGATGGTGTAGGTTTTTGTGTGTAAATAAACATTCCTTTTTAAAGTGTGGTGGGAGGGGAGAGAGCAGGAGATGCTTGCCAAAAATAAATTTCATTTAAGAAAAATGTGGAAGACTGTTGAAATACAGAAACGGACATAGCAATGGAAAACTAAAAATAAGAACACCAAAACTTTTAGTCCGGGTGGAATAATTTCAGAAAAAGCATTTTTAATGGTATTCCCGTATGTTGATGTGTGCCAGCTCTGTGAATTTGATATTAAGTACTGCTAGCTGAAACATCAGCCTAAACTCCTTGATAGAGCAGTACTTTGTCTTAAAAACCATCTCCCCTTTTCCCATCATCCATGCAGTCAAAGGAGTGCGTGACCAGAACTTACAATAGAGTTGTACTTTATTAACATTTTGATTCTTCTCACACTGAAGACAAACATTAAGATAGTCGTTTAGAGTCAGCTTGCACAGATAAGCTATGTTATTTAAGCTTTACAGTTTTGTCTTCAATAGTGCTGAGTGCCACAAGTTGCAGAATGCTCAGCAGTCAGGACAGGTTAAATTAAAATTTCTTTATTTTCCTTTTATAAATCTGCCTAAGCTGATTTTACACTTTGCCAGCTAGACAGCAGTCTGATCGCTACTATATAGAGAGTTAGGTATAAAGATTATATGAAACAGGTCGAAGAATCTGACCTCCAAAAGTGTTATGGCAGCAAATTGTAGCTTTAAACAGGGTTAATGTCTAAAAGTTGTTAATTTCTTTAGGATAAGCAGGTATATTAGTATTTCCCTTCTTATAAATAATGCAAATTTGTTAAAATTGTACACAAAATGAACTTAGATTCAAAATTGTAATACACCAGGAAATTCTCAGTGTATTTCTCAGCAAACTGAGAGACAAATCAAACTGTTCCTTGGTTGTGGAATGGTTTGCTATTTTATTGGATCAAATTGATTCCAGTTATTCCATTTTAAACAAGAAATTATGAAGAGTTTTTGATCTGTACTATAAGATTACAATGACCCTTGCAAGTCTGAAGTTTTTGTTCTTGTGGTGGTGTATCACCAAGGAAAAGAAGCAGCCATTTTGCTGCTTTTTTTTTTTTAAGGTGTAACAGCAAACATCTGGTAAGAAAACATGTTCACAGTAATTCTTTGACTTATTTAAACATAGACTTAAAATTCTGCACTGACTTTACTATTTGTGCGTATTTTTCTTTTTATAGCTATTTCTCTCATGGCATTACGTCTGAAAGAAATACACATCTAGTTGCCCAAAGTGTGGAAGGGTGGGATTTTTTTTTTTTGGTAAGCATTTTTCTAGTAAAATAAATATACAATCACTATGTAGACAAATACATCCTGTTTCAGGAAACGGCTTAAGGGCTTGGTATTGAAAGTAGGCTGTGTTCAGTAGTTGCAGATGCTTGACCTGGCAAAGTTCCAGGGCTGCTAGTATCTTTTACATTTAAAGGAATTTTGAATAGTTGAAAAGTCCATATTGACAAAGATGCTTGTTTAACACAGACCTTAGTGTCTGAGTGTAAATAACACTTAGGCAGAAGATGCATGTTATCTGAGGATCAAATGAGTGAGTGCTAAAGCCATGGGAAAATATTTTTCATGTCTTCTCTTTGGAGCTAAACATACAGGAATTAAAAACTGTCTGCAGTATGAAAATTGTTCTCCTGCATCACAAAATACTTAGTTTTGAACAGTGTCTCAGTTGCTGATTATGTTCTAACACAATTCTGTGAATTGGTAGCATGGTTTACTTTCCGATTTTTCAGTTTTCAATATAAATGAATACACATTGTAGGACTTCATGTTTATTAAATTTGGTGGGGAGAAATCTTTAAAAACTATCATGAAATCAGCTTGATCCTGAACCCTGCTGTGCTCTTAGCTTCAAAGATTCAAATAAATTCATTACTTTAGGTCAGAAAGCCTCTCTTGCAAACTCATACTTTGGAATAGGCCCCAGTTTGTTAGTTTTCTCACCTTTGGCATTTAAATCCAGTTATATCAATTTTTTTGTGGTTGTATACCAAATAAAGTTTGATGCAAAACATGGGGTCACCACCATCCAGAGACCAAAATAATCCTGCTAGTTATAAAGCAAAGTAAAAGTTCTTTTAGTAAAACTGTAAAGCATTTAACATTATTTGGCCTAGGAATTCCTCATCTCCTTCCTTCCTATCTTCACCCTTGTATAAGTGAGTAAATATGAGTATATTGAGTAAAATGCTGGTAGTAAATGATCTTTTGACCACTGCCCGATCACCAGTGTAACAGGTGCTCATAACTCTTCAGCTTAATTTGTAACATAACGAGCATGATATTATGAAGTCATGTAAACGTATGAAGTAATTTTCATTTGCTACTGTTTTCTCAAAGGTTATGTAGCCTTAAAGCTACATACTTAAAGCTATCTTACTTACGCTTTGAAAATTTCTTAGTTTAACTTCTGAGCTTCTGACTTTGGTTTGGCTTTTTCTGTGAAGGTGTATTATGGCTGCCTTCTCAGTTGACCAGCTCGTAGCTTGAGCCTCTCTAATTTCCTTCTGGAAGCTGCAGTATCCGTCCAGAAAATATGCTTGGTTGCATAAAGGCACAGTGGGGATAAAAGGTATAACCATGTGCACATGATCTTTTTAGTCACCCAGTCCGTTCACATTTCTCTCAGATTTTCCTATCTTTGTTTCTAAAGAAGACAAGCTTGTTTCATAAAGGGACAAATGTCTAGTTTTGCAGGAAAAAAAAACATGTTCTCATAATGTTTGTGCTGTTATTTCATCTGAAGCCACATTTGTGCAGTGTGTGGCCCATTTCTTTTACAAAAGATCTAAGAAAGCAATTTTAAAAATATGAAACTGCAATTAGAAGGTCTACAATTGGGAAGCCTTGTTTATAACCCAAAATTGGAATTCCTGTAGAACACTTAATAATAAAAAAAATGAAGGAATGACTTCAGAAAACTACTTATCTTTGCACTTTTTAGATATGGCAAAACTTCAGAATTGAATTTGCTTTTATCGGTTTGGTTTTTTGTTGGTTTTTTTAAGATAAAGGTAAAATGTTTATTTTGGAATGAAGTTCTTAAAATGTCGAGCTAGGTGCAGCTGAGGTGGTTCAAGTTGATGACTATTCAACAAAAAAGAATTTTCTTCAAGCTGTGCTAATGTGGGGAATGATACGGGTTTAGGAGTAATTCCCTTCTCAGTTCTTGTTGAATATACACCTACAACTTGTTACAAAGTGAATTATAAAAGTTTTTATGCTGTTAAGATTTCTCAGTTTTGGTTTGATTTAGCAGATGATGGAACAGAAGAGAGACATGGCAAGAGGCTGTTGTATTCAGATTTCTTATGGGAAAATAGTGTTTTGCAAACTCATTATTCTGCTAAGTTAGTGTTAAGAAAATGCCTAACCATTTTGGTCTTGTGATTATTGTTATAGTTCTTAATTCAGGCTCTGACATGGGTTGAGCCTGGCCTTTTTCAGCAGTGGAAAGAGTAAACATAGGCATTGGAACTGCTTCTGTGACAGTTGCCCAAAGAATTGCTTAATAAGCTCGATGTTTAGTCTTGCCACATTTTTTATGCTTGACTCAAGTAAGGCATTGACTTTGATTTGAGAATAACTGCATGATACAGAATATAAAGGAAAGAAATGTCTGTAGTCTAACAACAAAACTTCAGTGTATATTCTCTGTAAACTTCTGAGCTTGACTGTTTTAGAAAAGCGGTGTAGCTTTTCTGTTAAAAAATTGTCTGCTAAGGTGTCTTAGCCTAAAGTAGAGTGTGAGGAAAAGGTCTCTGAAATCGTATTTGTTTATTCTGTTGCCTGAAAATAATTCTTCCTCTTGTCCCACTTGAGGGCTGTACAAGAAGCAGAGGGGGCTGATAGCAGAGCAGCACTTGCTTCCAAGTCAGTGTCTTCTGGGAAATGCAACACTAAGCAGCAGCTTTCAAGCCCTGCCAGCTCTTGTCAGATTTTGCCATATCGATATCTAATTTATTGCCCTCTTTTCGGGAAAGACGATGTTCACAGCTGAAGTAATTACTGTCATGCTACTCTAATAATTACATAGAAGTCAAATTAGAGCTGATCATGAATCCTCTGACAAAATCGCTGTTCCGTTAGAGAATGTTAATTATTTGAAACCAGTCCTCCTTTTTAGGAATGTACATACCAGACTTGATGGGAAGTTTTTTCTCTGGTCCGAAATGGAATTTCTAATCAAAGCCAAGCCTAGAATAGTGAAGAAAGAGTCTAGGGGTTTAAGGAGTCATATGGGGTAGAAGATATAAAGCGTAAGACCCTTTTCTGTTCCATTGTTAACACTAGGCTAAAAATGATCCCTTTCTGTCAATGTCTTTGGTAAGTACAATTCCACATTGTATCAGCAAATATTTTTATATTTTGGCTGAGATAGCTAAACCACAACTGACTAATGTATGATGATATCTCTTGTGATGTGGAAGAAAATTTTCAGATTTTTGGCCTGAATGGGACAGCAAAGTGATTGAAAGGTGGGACTGTTCCTACCTAACACACTCCAGCTGTAGTCTTCATCTTAAAGCCCTGAGTAAGGTTCCATGTTTCAAAAAGATTTTTCACCTGGTGGCAGCCAAGCAAATCTGCTTTTGAAGACAGGCAGATTATTTCCCGTCCCGCCTTAATACAAACTATTCAGCAAATCATTAGGGCCACAAAAATGAGCAGGGGGTTGGAGCACCTCTGCTACGAGGACAGGCTGAGGGAGCTGGGGTTGTTCAGCCTGGAGAAGAGAAGGCTCCAGGGAGACCCAATAGCGGCCTTCCAGTACCTGAGGGGGGCCTACAGGAGAGATGGGGAGAGTCTGTTTATAAAAGCCTGCAGTGACAGGACGAGGGGCAACGGCTTTAAGCTGGAGAAGAGCAGATTTATAGGAACAAGTTCTTTACTATGAGGGTGGTGGAACACTGGAACAGGTTGCCCAGGGAGGTAGTTGAGGCCCCTTCCCTGGAGATATTCAAGGTGAGGCTTGACGAGGCCCTGGGCAACCTGGTCTAGTTGGGGGTGTCCCTGCTGACTGCGGGGACGTCAGAATACATGACCTTTGGAGCTCCCTTCCAGCCCAGACCATTCTATGATTCTATGATTCTAAAACCCTTAGACATTTACTTAGTACAAATGTTTTTATCTGACGTTTTATTGAAAGAACTTTAGAACAAAGAGGTGAAACACAAAATGTATGTAAAGATACATATATGTGTTTATAAAGATGCAGTACCCTCCAAGAATGTAGTATCTTCATGTTAAAAAAAAAAAAAAGCAAAAGCTAACTTGACCCTTAGCTTGTAGTTGCTTTGGTAGCTGAAGGAATGACTCGGGGCACAGGCTTGCTAGTTATCTTCAGGCCTCCAGATTTGTTTATGGTAGGAGGAGCTTGGTAGCAAGTGCTACATTTTAGGATGTTGAAAGCTCATGTATGTCTCCTTCAACTGTTTCTGAAGATCTGAAAGCTGCGACATATGTTACTGAAGAGAATTGCCTTTTCTATGACCTGCAGTCTTCAGCCTGGTGACTTAAAGTGTTTAGTGTTGGTATAGGTATTTCAGTTTAGGTGTGAGAGAAAGTAATACCATTTTTTTATCTTGCCTGAGTAGTTGCCATAGGACCACTTCCACTCCCCTTGGAGAACTATTTTTTTCCATATAATTTATTCCCCTCCTGAGTGGAAATTGCTGTTCTGCCACAGGGTGGCTAAAACAAGCAGAACTGTTTTTTTTTTTTCAGATACAGTGCTGGGAGAGCATCAGCTGTCTGCAAGGACAGCCGTGCCTCCTTGTGCAGCGGCTGCCCTCGCTGCAAGGCTGTACCTGGGAGCTGCTGGGGACAGCAGTGGTGAGAGGCAGAAGAGGAGCAGCTGCCTCATGAGGGAGCTTTTCCAAGTTCCAGAGCCGTGAGGAAAGATGAAAAGCCATGGTTTAACGGATAACATGAGATTCTGTGTTGGGCTTGGGGCTTCTTCCCCAAAGAGAGGCACAGTGGATGTTTGAAATACCTGCACTCAGTTCTGACAACTCATCCTCGGCTGAGGGTAAGATGCTGGCTGTTGTGATTAAGCTTGGTGTCCGAGGGAGAGGGGCCTTGAGCCCAAGGCCAGGATTGTAACTGAGATACTGAGACTTTGCTAATCCTGTCACTGTGGAGTAACTAATTTCTGACAAGCCTGCTATGCGCAAGTGTCACAGGTGGAGTCACTGCTGTATCTGAGGCTTGTGAAAGACTGTCTTTGTTTTTCTTTCATACCTATCTGAAAACCACCTTCTTTTTCAAAAGTAGCAAAACAAACACCTCAACGTGTTGTACTGACAATCAGTGTGATAAGCAAAGGAAAAATTTCTAGTCAAATGTTAAAAAAAGACAGAACAACCAACAACAGAAGCTGATTGAAACCTTCCAGAGTTTTTGAGGGGGTGCTTAGCAAGTGGAAACACTAAGAGAAAGCCAGAAAAAAGAAAGTAATGTTAGAAGGTTTTTTGTTTGTTTGTTTGTTTGTTTTAACAGTGTTTCATGTTGTTTCAGCTAAGGCACTGTTATTTAAAATAACCAGACTGGTAAGTCTGGTCAGTCAAATGGCAAGGTTTTCGACTTTTTCTCTTAGAACCCTCAGAAATCAGTTATTAAAACTCTATTAATACACAGTCAAGCATTGTGATCTTGGTAAACAACAGATTTATGATTGCTTAAGCAATTGCAAGCCATCGGCATACGTTTTATCTAAGTCTACTTGCATGTTACTGTTTGTACTTGCAAAAGTACTGTGTATTTTTGTTATCAGTCAAAAATCCCATTAAGTGTTCTGAAAAAAAACAAAATTAATGTTGACAATGAATGCTGACAAATTTGAGTCTAAGCTTTCCTAATTTTGAAGGCTTGTCTTTCTAGTTTAAATGTGTTAACATTTATACATTTGGGTTAACATTATATATATTTATAATAGTTTTCTTTTGTTTCAAGGGGAGAGTGTTGACATTTTTACTGAAAAATATTCAGGCCTTTGTGCAGTAGTATTTTGAAATGGAAGTTTTCACTTCTAGAACACTTTTAAAACTATGTTCCCTAGCTTAAGCACTTTTATTTTGACATAAGAACTGGCAAGAAATAAATGTATGTTGGAGAGCAGAAAGTTCCTACTATTGGAAAAATGAGAAGTTGGAGCAGCCTTCCAGTCAGAAAAATCAGAGCAAAAGGTCGCTTTTCTACGGAATTTGTTTACCCTGAAAAATATGATGTAGTTGCCAGCAGTAGATAGGAATCAATTCAGCAATCCTGTACCCTATGCTCTGAACAGAAGCAGAGTGCTCGCTGCTGTTATTTTAGCAGAGCATTGTGTTGCCCCATGTGTATCAGTCCAATTCTTAGGGTATATGTTTGGACCGCATCTCAACACGCGCTCTAGATTGCACCACTGTACTGACCTCCTGCCAGACAGGGATTAACCATCTGAGCTGACTGTGCAAAGACGCGTAGACTAGGTACCTGATATGGGTTTAATGAGTACTTTCCTTTCGATTTCTGCCCATCTGATGTCCTCCAGGAGCTTTAAAGATCTATTAAAAAATAATTTTTGAGTTTTTATTTGTAAACAGGCATCAGACTCAAGTCATTGATCATTAAACATGTTTCCTGTAGAAAGCATATTTTCTTCAACGATTTTGAAGCTAGCTGCTATGAGTTGGTCCTCTGTGTATATAAACATGGCTTAGAAAAGTCTGTTTCAGACAAAGGCAACTGCGGTATCCAAAGAGCTACAGACGAATAAAAACGGCATCAGCATCAGCACTGCTGATGGGCTGGAGGTGGGCTGGAAGGAAAAGCTGGAAGTCTTCCATTGCCACTCTTTGCTGCTGAAACTGTAGTTGAGGTGCTACTTCCATAAAGCTGATGTTAGATCTATGATAAGGCAGCACGTATTTGCAAAGGAGTATTGTGAGGCATAAGGTGGTGGCACAAGTTTCTTTTGTGCCTCTTGATGACGGCCGTTCTAAACATTTGCAGCTCCCATTGACTTTAGAAGTCTGAGTCATGCTTAAGTAACACCAAAACTGACCTTAGCTTTGCAAACTTCAGGTTTTTTGCAAGAAAATAAAATTTCCTCACTGTTAAGCTTCCATGGTACTTTTGTGGAGTTGATGTTTGAAACCAAGAGTAACAGGTTCTTTATGAAACTCCTGATAACACCACAATATTTTGTGAACAGGCCTGGGGTGGACATATCTTAAAATCACGGGTGTACTTCATGTGCTGTGGGTGGGAAATGTAAGTTATTAGCGCCAGTAATTCATGTAGAAAGCTCTATCTTAAACTGCATCTAAAAAACAGGATGTTTTTCTACCTCAAGAGTCCAGCTTTAATTTTGGGGAGGGAAACAAACCTTCCTCTTATAATCTCTTCATGGCCAGTTCCAAATTTCCCTGAATTGTTTATTGACCAGTAAAAAAGAACATTTGCAGTAAAAAGACCTAGGATTAGTTCTGTAGTGCAGTAAAGTCCCTACACCAGGGGTACAGCAAAAGAGGTGCTTATACTCTTACTGGTGCTCGAGTGTCTTAGTCTTTACATGTTAGTAGATACCGTTGATAGTGCATATTGTTAAGCTAAACATTTCAGTACATTGCTATTCAGTATTGGTAATTCATAATGATATACTGGCTTTTGGAGAGTTTATTAGCTTTTAAATTGAAAAGAAAGTATATCGACTGTAAACATATATCAGATAAAAGGAGAATATTAAAACCCCATAAACTGCTAACGCAATTTTTAAAATTACTTTATTTCTCAAACTGCATTGTGAAATGTCAATGGTAGAGGCACTGATCTTGGTCGTATTCCACTTCAAGCATGTCGTGCATGATTATTTCAGAGGTTAAGTTTCTAACATACACCAGAGGGAGGTCTTTCGTTCTCATTTCAGCTGAGCAATACCTCTGTGGCGATTTTAGCTTTGTTGGCTTTTTTGATGGTCAGGTGAGCACTGCATGCCACTTCCTGATTTACTGGTACATTAATCGATTTATAGAAAGACTGCCAGATTAGCTACAAATGTATAAATGGTGAGCCCGTGAAAGCCCTTGTGATTCTCTTAGACCATAAAATGAGTAAAGCTGCCTAACTAAAGTAAATAAATTTCATGTAGCAGCAGTCTATGAATTGCCTAGTGCAATACCAGTTGTTCTTGCACCTTTTTTTTGGTCCAAATGAACAAACCTTTGTATTGCTGATCATCAGGTTTCCTTAGAGTGCAGTGTTTTTATGATGTGTATGTGGTTGTGGTTTTTGTAGCCCTTTCTAGATTAGGCAGCTACTTTATGGTTGTTTATGTTCATGGAAGATTTAATTATCCTTGTGCTTATTTGAAATCCCACATTCTTGTCAGCTTGAATTTCTCACTTAAAAATGTAAAATGCATATTATCAATGAGCCACATTCTTTAAACTGTTTAGCAGAAGAAAAGATTCCTTATCGTGGTTAACAATTCATAGGTAGAAATGGGTGAGGAAACATACTGGCTGAAAATTATCTTCCTTTTAGCAGTGAGCAGTCATAAACTTCAAACCAGAAAAGCCGATACCATGATTACCCATCCCAGTGCATGTTTTAGATGTGCTCAAGATTTATTAGTGAGCAGGTCAGAGCTGATGTGTGCAAAGAGGCAGTGCCTGCTACCCTGTGCTCCTGCAGGACAAAGCTGGTGTTCCCGGCGGGCATTTTGCTGCTGTGCAGCTGGGGAAGAAGAGGCACTTCCATCTGACCTCCTGGTGTGACAGCACTAGCATCCGGGGGCCACTGATGGTGGAATTCCAGCATTTCAACAAATATGTGACATTTTCCATTACTGCCTGTAGCAATCTTTTAACTGTATTTTCACTGTCGTCTTTTTTCTGGTAACTGATAGGAGAAAAACTTTAGAAAAACATCTTGAACAATATTATTAACAATACAGTTGATTCACTGCGAAGAATTAACATTTAGAATAGAAAAGAGGAATTCTTTGGATGATGGTTCTTTTTTTTTCAGTCTAAGCTCAATGTCAAGCATTACACCCCTCAAAATTTGCTTTTAGCAACAGTAGGTTGCATCCCTTACTCTCCAGTTCTGCTCTGAGAAAACTGCAAGTATGATTCTTTAAATAAAAAAAATTAAACTGTACTAGAATACTTACATTTGTAAAAGTGTGTTCTACTTAGACTGTTGTAGCATCTCCCATGTTGTTTAAATGGAGTTCAGCTTTGTAAAAATCCTTTTGATTTACACTTTGCTGGAGCCTGTTACCTTTATATAATAACTTTGTCTGCAAAATGCTGTAAGTCTTTGTGCTAAGAAGCAGTTTAAAGTTTAAGAGTTTTCAAGTCCCTGTTGAAGTATGGGAGTAAATATTGTGAACAGGGAAACACAGAATTCTGTTTTATGTAGCCATGACATAAGAAGCTGGAGCAACATAGTGTTTCCCTCTTACTCTACCAAAAGATGACTCAGATAAAGAAAATGAATGTTCTAATATGTTTCAATGAAAATTGTCATAGATCCTGTATAATCAAAAATAATAGGAAAGGTGTTCTCTGTAAAACCTGACTGTAGTCTGCAAGTTGGTTTGTGTTTTTTTTTTTCTTTCAAATATACACAGCTGAGATTTAATACTGAAGCGTGTCCATCAACATTTGGCTCTGGAATTTTCTGCTTGGTCAAGCTATCTGCTTGCTTTTTTTTCCCTCAAATCACTGCATAGCAGAGATGTATGGGACCAAAGGAAAAGATAGATATTTCAAAGCTTCCATCTTTTCCTTCCACTGCACTTTTTACAGTTTCTTGGGCCACAGCTGAATTGATATTGATGTGTTTTATAGACATAAAATATGAGCTATTGGCTTTTTGCATGCATGTTGACTGCATATGTTTTTGCTGTACTATACAAAAACTGGCTTGGTTTAACCTTCTGTGGTGCTTTGGGTGTGAGAGAGTCGTATCAGGATATTTGCACTTCCTTTTGGAGGATTTCTTCTCTTCCTGAAGCCTTGAGTGATTCGGTTGAGAGCGAGCCAATGATTATGCTCAGCATAAGGCAATGAAAGACAGGAGTTTGTAGCCATTGTGAAGTAAAGAAATGGAAAAAGTTGCTGCTTCTCAGAAAGCCTTTATTGCCACCAAAGCATTGTCACTCAGATAGTAGCCTTAAGACTGCTGACCTTTGAGAAAAATTACTCAACAATCCCTGAAAATAATTGGGAGGAAAAATTAGCAAATAATGATACCGAGGCAGGAAGGAAAAAAAAATTGCAATTGTCCTTCATCCTGGTAAGGAGATAGTAACATGAGTCTTCAGATAGGCATCAGATTTTGCATCAGTTCTTAGATCATCATATTTCCCAGAATGTTCAAAAAGGAATTTCTGTCCTGGGGTGTTTCAATGAGTGTTTTTGAGTCTGATGGGGTAGACTGATGAAGTCTAGACTGATCAGATAGGATGTTTTTTTTTAATTTTGTGTGTGTGTGTGCATGCTGTGGGTCAGGTTCTCTTAGAAGAAAATAGACTTTTTATGTGTGAATAACAGCATAGTGGCAATGTATCCACCCTCAGAAGTATGTTAATTTATCTACAGTGTTTGGCAGTTTTCTCTGATTTTTTGACGAAGTATTTTTAGCTTATTTTTCAAAGATAGCTTGCTAGCTGGCAAGGGAAAACAAGTACAAAGCATGGATTCAAAAGAACCTTAAAAATATGTAGACATTTGCAATTCATATTTGAACACTGACAGGTAATAATTTACTCCATCTCACAGGACTGGCTGGTGTGATGAGTATTCAGTGCTGTCTTTTTCTTTAATATTATATTAATATACTGAGATTACGAGAGGTGTCGGCCATGTTGCATATTGCCAGAAGTCACCAGTCTTCATATTCTCAAGAATTTTGACAAGAGTACACAGCAGAAAGCTTACAGCAGCAGGAGATCAGCCTGCAAAACTGGGATTCAGCATAACCGAGCAACTAGAAAGCTTGTAGAAAACCAGCTGAAACATCGTATTTGAATCGTCATATCAACCTAGAGGAATTTTGTGTAGAGGAAAACCTACAAGCCCATGTGCAATTTTGGACAGTATTATGAAGAATACATTTTTCTTTAGGATAAAGAGTCCTTGTTTATTCAATTTTTGCATGAAATTAATCTCTTGCTCCTTTTTAAGCCTTTGGGTTTTATTTCAGAATATAACATATTCATTTTAACGGTCCTTTTTGTATGAAATCTGAGTTAATTATAGATGACTATAAATATCTTCTGTCTTAAAAAAAGGTTAAGAGATAAAGGGTTCTGGAGACTTACAGATAAAGCTAGATGGTAGGAAACAAAAGTTATAGAGGGATGGTCAGGAAGAGACAGTCTTTGATAGCAAAAGAGGGTGGGCCTAGCAGGGAACACAAAGATTGTAGGCACTTGAATGGAATTAAGCGTTGATGGAAGAACTACATCCAAAAGATGGACTGGATATCGCTGGAGACAAGCTGAAACATTTTCTAGGAGTTCTTTCACTTCATCAAGCTGCTAAATTTGCTAAGCTTCTGTACATCTCTGTAAGTCTGGTAGCTGACCTCACAAAGTTTTCTGTATGTGACTGCATATTCTTAAGGCTTTTTCTCCCTTCTGCAAAGTACTAAGAATTGTGCCAATGAGAGGACTACTTTTCAGGCTTTGAACAAAACAGTTTTATTCTGATGAGGGTCAGATGAGTGGGTCATATTCTTGGTCTCTGCTATTGTATTTCCAAAAGTTTTGTCTATTGCATTGTGTTACTCATTTGGGGCCACATTACAAAGCATTGATTCAGTATATTTTTTAGGCTTGACACCGCATTAGAAAGCTATTTTCCAGTACAAATGATTCAGTACAAAAACAGCAAAGGAAGTTTTATTTAATGGGTTGTACAAAGCATTTAATTGGTTTTGAAAAGTATGTGGCTACTGAATATGGAACCACTTTCAAATATATATTTCTTTGTCTTTTGGGGATATTTATCTACTTTTAATAAGAAGTCTTTTTTTTAATTATTTGGTCTTATACCAGAAAGTCAGTCTTTTGCTCTTCAAAGACTAAAGAAAAGTCTTCTAAAGAAAAAATGCTAGAGGCAAAATTATACAAAGGTTCTTTTGTAGCCCTGAAAAATAAAAGGCTTGATTTCAGCAGTACTGACAAAGTTTTGGAAGTTGAAACTTTTTTTTTTTTTTTTTTAAAAATATACAGCTTTATTTGAAATATGCTGATATTTAGCCAGCCAGAACTGAATGCAGAAGGAACTCCTGCTGCAGCCTCCTTGGCCTTCCACAATAAGGCCAGAGCACTGTGGCCCCCGAGCTCACAGACAGCAATTGTACCACGCCATCGTATTTTCTTCCACTTGAGATGTCTGTGACTGAATCTCTTTTTCATAAGACAAGACTGTATAATCTTGCAGTGACATTATCACAAATGAAGCAGAAAATAAAATGTGAAGATTCTTCCATTTGCTGGACCAGCAAAGAATCCACTTTCACATACGTGAGCCGTGATTTCATAAATAGCATTTTTATAGGTATGTCTTTGCAAGCAGATGCATGTTTAACCTTCCCTTGCTACCAGCCAGATGCAGTCCAGCCCTGAACCCAAATCTATTGTGTTGATGCAGCTAAAAGATCCAGCTTTCAGGAGGTTTTATTTTGCTGAGGCTCAGTGCTGCGCTTCCTGAAGGTCACAGCCTGTTCTCTGCTACTGGCTGGACTCCACCAAGCTGAGAGCAGCAGCACAGGCTTGCACATATCAACATCCAGTGGTACCAATTTCCTCAAGTGAAGAAGTTTTCCAATTGCAGAGGATGATACTATTTGCCACCTCATTTAAAATAAGTTCTTGTGGGAGGCCAAGCCAATGCTCCCAGTCCTGCTTTCCTTACTGGGTAACTCTCACCAGCATCCCAAATGCTGCCTTTTATGCTGTTTGCTTCGTACATTTTCTAAGATCCCAACAGTGGCAGGTAGTCTTTTGCAGTATCAGCATAAAATAAATTTAAAGGCAATCAGTTATTGCCTTATAAACTAGGACATTCTTCTTAATATCACTTAGCTTTCAGTTCATTTTGATCAGATGCACTCTTCTGTGTTGCTGTATTGCACTCCTACGTTGTTTTCAGGGCTCTAAAATGGCCTTACAACATCATACATCATTGGTTGTAATATGTGCTGTACAAGATGTTAAAGCAATTCTTTTTCCTTTTTTTTTTTTTTTTAATTTTTTGCAAGAGCTCCAGGTATATTAGAACTGCATAAAACATTTTAAACTTATTTCAGTCTTCAGCTTATATTTCTCTATCCTCTTTTATTTTCAAGGATAGAGACTGTCTGATTTTTTTTTCTGCTGATAACTTTTTTTTTAGTTTCCCAATATTTTCCAGTTGCACATACTTTTGCAAAGCCATTTCTAATTGTTTTCTGTCCTCCTTGATTGCACTTAGACCTGCTTTGTTTCAGTCTCTTCTTGCAAAATGCAGACACCTGAAATGCTATAGCTGTAAGCGTGAAATGGAATACAAGTAACACTTTGACCACATTGTAGTGAGGAGAGGTGTGTGGCCAATGTGTAAACCCTGTGCAATCTGTCTGTTCCCATTTTTGCAAAAAAAAAAAATTATTTCTCAGAATAACTA
The DNA here is from genome assembly GCA_033628505.1 of Tringa tobata. Taxonomy (NCBI): domain Eukaryota; kingdom Metazoa; phylum Chordata; class Aves; order Charadriiformes; family Scolopacidae; genus Tringa; species Tringa tobata. The sequence goes on from JAHREE010000379.1 coordinate 112,595, forward strand.
CCATTTATAAAGGTTGCAATTGTTATTTGCTACAGAGCATACACAGATAAAATACTTTGACTGAATTTACTGTGTTCTCTCAGCTAAAGCAGTCTTTGTGATGTCATTCATTGTGGGTGATTTGTGGTGATCTATTTTTCATCAGTAAAGAGATAGGTATTAGGTTTTGTTCCACAGTTTGGGTTATGTTTATGTCCACCTGTTCTAGGAAAACAAGGGTGCTTATTCTGCAATTCCCTGTTTGCAAAGGTTAGAGTGGCCAGGCAATACGCAGGTAGACAAGTGCCAGGGAAATCTACTTTTCCACAGTTTAGAGGCAGAATAACCAGACAGACAGCACAAACGTTTGGTTAAAAGATCTCATTAAATGAAACAGAAAAAAAATTTATTAGTGGCTACTGGACAAGTATGAGCTACTACTCTAGGTTCGTAATAGAAATAATATTTGGGTTGTTGTCTTGGTGACTGAGTGTTAACCTTTCACGTGTAGGTACAAACTGTGCTCAGCAAAGAATGCCGCATGCATCAGCTAGTGCTGTCTCCGCGGTTTAAAATGGTAGTCAGTGGGACGCTGTCCCAGGTTTTCTACAGTACCTCCTTTCTTGTAGAACAAGAAGTTAAAAGCTGGAACTTCAGCTTTATCCTTTGATAAACATTTAGATTCTGCATTTCTGATCAGTGCTTTGATCTATATTTTTAGTCATTCTGTTAACACAGCATGAAGTAATTAAAAATCTTAATTTAATTTACTTACATTGTGACGAAGTGTATAGTCCAATATTATGTACCTTGCAAAAAAATTTATTTTTTCTCCTTAATCCCCATAACTCTTAGAAGAATCCTTTCCAGTTTCCCTGTACCTCTTCTTTTTCCACTGCTTCTGCCAATAGTCTTTTTAATTTATACACACATTTGCTAGAAACAGATGAGAATGCGTGCATCTTGGACAGAAATTGGAAGTTTGGAAGAGTGCAAGCTAGATTGTTATTAATATAAAGTATTAATTTTCACAGTCACAGTAGATTGTTGTTAGTTAACAGCATAATGTGGGTCACCGTAAATTCCACTTGTCCATTTACCATCTGCAGATTTTAACATATCTTTGGCTAGTAAAATTTCCTTTTACAGAATCTGCAGAAAATGTAGTAAGATATCTTTAAACCTGTTAATTATTTGTAACTTAATTTTACACTGCTTATCATGACCCTTACTTTTATTCAAAAATATTATGCTCATGATGTTTCATAGCACATGGAAGACACAGAAGGTCATGTAATACATTTGCGTATTAAATTATGCCACACAGTTCATTTATGAAGTCAAACTTCAAAGCATCTGATTTCTGGCTGCGACAGAACGGGAAGATGAGAGAGAAAAGGATGGCCATACTGATGCAAATCAAGACTGTGTTTTGCCCAGTGTCGTGTCTGCAGGAGTACATGTAAGCCAATAGCTAGAGACAAAAGATGACCGAGCAAGCCTATATAATATTCCTCTTCCAGTTTCCAAGTATTTCCAGCTGAGGGGATTTCCTGAACCAGATGTGCGTTCTGTATGGTTTGTAACCTGCAGTGGTTTTGTCTTCCATTAACTTACTCAGTTACCCGTTGAATACATAACATTTAGTATCCAAAACATCCTTTGTAGACGAGGTCTACAGGTCTATTCCCTGCTGTGTGGTGTCACCTCCTTGTTACTTCTGACCAGTATGACCTATGTAGCTTCTTTTGATTCCTCTAGGTTTATTTTTCTTTTAGAAGAACACTTATTATTATTGCTGGTTTTAATTTGACCTCACTCAGAAGCACAAGGATTTGGGGGGTTAGTAGCAAATAGCTGGCATTTTTTGTCTTCTGGTTTGCTTGGTTTAGCATTTCACATTTTCCAACTTTCTGTTACAGCTATGAGGATTGGAAGTGTATTCTTTAAAATTATGAGATTTGAGTATGTTGCATAACAGATTCAGGAAACTTCAAGACCATTTAGTATAGTGAATGCACAGTAAAAATCACAGTACTCGTCAATACTGCATTGTTGTGAAGAAATTCCTTGTCTGTCAGCAAACAACGGAATGATGATAGAGGGTATCATGATGCTGCGTACAGAGCACAGTGTATGTGTAACCTTCAGTAGCTTTAGGAGAAAGTAAATTGGAAGAGATGAACTGGAATCTGTGACCTGTAATATTTTATATCATAGTATGTTTTAAGTATCATCATAAGGTGAAAAACCCCATGCCTATGAAGACCTCTAGAATGATGTTCTGTCCACCTGACTGAGGGGCTAAAGTAAACAGATCTCTGAAGAACTTTAAGAGGAAAGTCAACATGGATAGATTTTGCATCTGTCTTTCTTCTCTACTAGACAATTACTTTAGCAGGTGGTCTCATTAGAACCGTGTCATTGTCTAGGAGGTAGGTTGGGTGTCTAAATGACATATCTGAATCCCACATGTGGTGCCAAAAATAATTGTAGCAATTATTTTTACTCTGAAATTTAACAAAAGAAAGTTTGAGCCAGTGATAACTTGACCAAGTTTTTTAAAATCGATTTTGTTGATTTTACTTATGCTTTGATGACAGAGAGTAGGGAAGGAAAACACCTATTACATATGAACAGGCATGGCAGAATTTCTTTAAACATGAACATTTAAGGAAGATAAAAGACACATGGGTTACTTCTCCGACAAATTATTTCCTGTCAGAATCATCAGCCGTGAACTTTTGCTTACTGCTTCGAGTCAATCTTCTCTGAGGAACAAAAGTAAACTTGGTTTTAATTTGTTCCCTTCTTTATGTTTCCTGACTCTGACTGGAGGAAGAAAAGCTAAAATAACACAAATGAAGCTTTTCCTCTTTTGCTGTCCAGTGAGACTGGAAACGCCTATCAAGTGATAAATAGTCTTTTGTGACAATTTTACTGCATTAGCAGGAAATAAGATGCTGAGAGAGATGGGTTAGCATTGACCACTTGGGAGCTTAATTATAGTAACAAGCTTTCTATGAGAATATCATCATCTCAGGGGTGAATGATACAGATGTATTTCAGTAACTGGAAATTATTTAGATGCTTTGACATGCAGCAAGTATTATGAATTTGGGTATTTTTATGTAGCTGCTAAATGTCAGCAAACGGTAATGAAATGCTTCTTTGAAATTAAATTAGTTGTGTACAATAGTGTTTCTAAGTAGCCTTGATGTTCTACAAATTCAACTAATTTGGCTTTTGTGTATTAAATACCCAGCTCTGCAGCAACAGTCAGTGGTTGTTATTGAAACTGACTTCAATGGGACAAAGATGGAAGAGACCATTATAAGAAGTAAAAAATAAAGAAAATATTAAAGCCTTATTTTTATATATAAATAGTGATTTTGGCTTCTTAATGAGCCTCTTGGTGGATTACAATTATCACTACAAGCTGGAGTTTTCACCCTATTCACCTCATTTTTCTGAAACTTGCTATAAAGACATATTTTTACAGTATTTTTCCTGATGATGATCACTGTACTTTAGGGTATGGGAAATTACTATGAAGAAGCATCTGCTGTCATGACTGATCTCATCAGAGTCCAACAACACTGTTGTAGAGCAACTTCTCCTGGATTTTTACAAATAGTCACATACAAGTACTTTTGAGATAACAGCCTTTGTTTGCATAAAAAATTTATTCTGTTCTTTTCTAAATATGAAAGGTTTACAGGTACTCTAAAATAGAATTAAGAGAAAACTATATGCTTTTTTTTTTCTCTAATATAGATTAAAATTAAATACATCTGAAAGCTTTCCCTCGTTCTTTTCCTATGTGTGTCTTCTGCAAAAAGTTGGGAATTATTTAATTCTCAAATTTATGAAAACATGAGAAATACTAACTTGAATGACAGAAGGAACGTTTAGTGTAAAGGTCTTACATTAGAAATGAGTGGAGTTAAAAGGAGTAGAAATCATGATTTACAAATGGATGACAGAATTTGCAAAACAGAAGTCCAGTTGCTAACATCTCTGAATTTAGATGCATATATATATGTGAGGAAGTACATTTTAAATCTCTTACCAGCTGCCATAATTATGCCCAAAATGCAACCTTCAATTCCTGTCTTGTACCCTCAGTTGAGTCATGATTGAACCTTGATTTCTTAAAAGTCTTGTGTTTTATATGTATTACTACATATTACTTTTTTTTAAAGCTCTCTTCCACCTCATCGGCTCTTCCAATGTTGATGTGAAAAATGCAATGACCTTCAGTGGGCCTCTGGAAGACATGTTCGGGTACACAGTCCAACAGTATGAAAATGAGGAAGGGAAATGGTAAGCCTTTTTTCTTTTCTTACATGGAAACTCCAAATTATCAGGTATTCAGTGACTCAGGTGCTATACTATTGGTTGTAAGTATGCCCCATACACAAGGGTCAGATTCTGTCAGTCATATTACTTAAACTAATGCACAGTCCTAAGGAAACCTGGAAAGATTGGGAGACTGAAAATTATATCTACATTTTGTATATCTACAAAATTGGAAACTCATGGATTCGATGGATGGACCACTCGGTGGATAAGGAACTGGCTGGATGGCCACACCCAAAGGGTTGCAGTCAACGGCTCAATGTCCAAGTGGCAGCCAGTAACGAGTGGTGTTCCTCAGGGGTCGGTACTGGGACCAATACTATTTAACATCTTTGTCGGTGACATGGACAGTGGGATAGA
>JAHREE010000379.1:117695-154464 GCA_033628505.1 Tringa tobata
GTTGTTTTCCTGATTTAGAAGTTGCATTTTGGTGTGCTTATTCTTACTGGTTTCATTCATAAACACCTACTTATTTTTTTCCCTTGTAAGAACAAACTTCACAGGCTAACCACTGGGCTGGAGGACTGAAATAACAATGGAATGGTGAAAGGTTTGGGAATCCTGAGACCTCCATCATACTTTACAGGTTGCTCTGCTTTTCCCGGAGCATTGCCAGTAATTTGACAGTCTTGGTAAACCGAGGGGCTCCCGCGGGCAGCCGGGGACGAGGGGCACGTAGCTGCGTGACAGCCGGGTCAGACTGTTCTGTGCTGCCTGAACAATCGCCCCTACAAGCAGCGGGGCTGTCTGACTCCCAGGGTCTGTCCACCAGTGGAACACAGTGTTCCCCGTTAGCCCTAGAGGATATTCGTGGAAATGAAATTGCAGAGCATGCTTTTGTAAACGCTAGATCTTGATTACCCAGGTTGTAGGATGTTTAAATATACATCTGCATGGGGGTCGTGGGAGACTGATAAGGAACTTCTTTGAGCTAATTTAGACCTTCAGGAAATGGTATCCATTCTAGGAGCTGGGATTTTGCAAAGTAAGCTATATCATTGTAAACTGTCCTGAAACCTTTCAAGAGCAAAAAATTATACGAGCTGGAAATGGCAACTCTTGCAGTAGCTGAAGGAAGACAGGAATCTGAACTGGTGTGACAGGTCTGAACATCTCTGAAATTAAACTCCAGAGCTGCTTAACAATTGTCAAGCTTTCAAGCTGCTGTCAGTGTAGCAACATCCAGAGCAGGAAATCTGTAGGTTGACAGTTAAAAATAAATATGCAAAGCAGAGTAGTGGTGCTTTATCAACAGCTATAACTCTACCTAGATACCACAGATAGAGCTTTTCAGCAGCAGATGTTCTGTAAACCTGACTGTGTTTTTTTCTCAGGAAAACTGAGGTCCACTAAAAATAACCCTGTACAATAAGACAAAAGAGACTTACAGGCCACTTCTCTCTGTTCATGGGGCTCGCTCTTTCTGAGAAAAGAACAGTGTGGGACATTATCATGCTGAGCATTGGTTACCTCCCGTGGGATATCAAGCACACTCAGCTTCTCTGCAGTTAAATGGGATTCAAGGATGAGGGGCTGTGGTGCCTGCTTCTAAATTTTGGTATTAAAAATACATACATTATAGCATATAGTTTGAAAGAGCAGTCAGATCCAGTATGTAATTTGAGTATTTTATTTTGCTTTAGAATTAATTAATTTATTATTAATGAAAACATCTTAGTGGATCACAATGAGCTGTTCTGGTATGGGTTTTTTAGAAGCTGGATTGAATACTGGGTTTAAATTCTCCTTTCTATCATTTTTAAATCCCTAGGCTACATTTTATCTATTACGTCATTCTATTCAAATATCTTCTGCCTGGACTTATTAATTTATGATTAAAGATTGAAATGGCTCTCTCAATAGTTCTTCACAATCATCTAAGTGACCAGGAGAAAATCTTACTGAACTATTACTCCTAATGGGAGGACTTCTGTTTCCAGTGTGTGTTGTAAATTCTAATTTAATCCAAGTTCTTCCTTACATATATAGTGGAACTGGTTGTTATCTGCTGTGTAATGCTAGGCTATTTAGTGTACCTAGTGAAGATCTGAGAGCAAAAAGAGGATCCACGTCAAAACAGCATTTCCTGCTGAAAACTGCATTTAGGAATGCATTTAGCTATTTGTGGTCCTTACAAAGTACTATGTGAGAATACTGATTTTTGATCACACCAAATTCTGAAAAAAAAATGCAAAGCATAAAAATCCTTAACATTTTAAAAATGTGAAATTTCTTTTAATAACCCTTTTAATAACATTATTTTTCATTAATGACCAGTGTATTTTACACTGCTGGCTCACATTACTTCAGGCTGAATTCTTCTTCAGCGTGCTTGTGAGACTTTCCTTTGGTCTTTTAGCATTGAAAATACATTTTCTTTTAAAATACATTAAAGATCAAGGAGGTATTAAATTAAACTGATATCTTCTTCTGTATTACTTTTAATACTTGCCATCCAACCAGCAATATTGCTTTTATTTTCCACTGGAAGTTTTTAAAATGTTATTTTATTGTCTAATTTGGTATATAGGCACATTTCATTTCTGTGTCCTTATTAAAGAGAAGACTTTGCTTGTATCGGAACTAGCAAATAGGTACATTTCTTGCTCTCATCCTGTACTCTTCGTACAGAGTTTGCTGCAGCTGCACTCTCTTTGTAAGTTTTATTTGATGACTTTTTTGCCTTTTAAGAAGCAACAAATTTCAAGTAACTTATTTCATTTGCAGGGTGCTTATTGGTTCACCTTTAGTTGGCCAACCTGAGAAAAGAACAGGAGATGTATACAAATGCCCTGTAGGAAGGGAGAGCCAATCACCCTGCATGAAACTGAACTTACCAGGTATGAAAGAATATTTCGCTGTGTCCCATGGAGGAATAATAAAGGTCAGAACTTAGGAGGATGTTAACTAATGAACATGCAGTAGAACTGTTTCTGTAGAGAAAATTTCCTTAGGACTCCAGAGATAAATGTGAAAGAAGTTGTGATTGTAACATCAAAAATAATTTTATTTAAAAGCTTCTTATAGTCCTATGGAAAACATGTTCATAATTTTAGAATGGGGATTTGGCTGCATAATCAAAACTTTATTATGACTGGTGTTAATTGACTGTGGTTGGCATCCTGGCCATGGAGCCAGAAAGGCCATGGAGCATAGATTCATGGATTACCCTTTCCAAAGCTCTCTGAAGCCAACAAGAGCCTTCATAAAGCCATCAGTAATCTTTTGATGAGAACATAAATAGCCAGAGCCAGGCTGATGCATCTTAATATGATGCAGGTAAGCATTAATCGTTTTCTTGCTCACATCAAGAGATACACAATGTGGACAAGAAGAGACTTCCTGTTAATATGAATTTCACCAAATGCACCTGTTGTGGTATTTTTTATCTCCTCTTTTCTCTTTAAAACCTTAAGGTCCATAATATAACACACCAGTAACGAATCTAAAAGCTGTTAAGTCACATATAGCAGGCCAGGGTAAAAAACGAGTGTTTGTTTTCTAACTAAGAAAACTGTGTGAACAGTAATCCCTTGCTTTTATGACATGCTGTTATTTTTTCTTTTTTTCTTTTTTTGCGGTTCAAGAAACTATTTGAGACAGCAACCCAGACAAATTTTCTGGGATAAAAGCCAGTCTCAGAAATTTTTCTTGATTGTTGCAATTGAAGAAGGAGGAGGAAGGGTGCTAAAATATTTGATGAAACCAATGTCAGTCTGGGTTTTATTTTAGAAGCTGGAAGCCCGATGCTAGGGGATATATACTTTAACATTTTGTTTTCATGTTCCCAAATACTTAGCATTTTAATCTATTTATAGCTGCTACTTCAGTTCCTAACGTTGTGGAAGTAAAAGAAAACATGACTCTTGGAACAACCTTAGTGACTAACCCAAAAGGAGGCTTTCTGGTAAGAAAGTACTTTTTGCCAATTTTAAAAGGAGTTTGTTTTTTTCCTCAGGTGCCATAACAAAAGCATTTCACCCTTTTTCATTTTTTAAAGGCATGTGGACCACTTTATGCTTATAAATGTGGGCGTTTGCATTACACAACTGGAGTTTGCTCTAATGTCAGTTCCACTTTTGAAACCATTGAGGCAATTGCTCCGTCTGTACAAGGTATGCATGCCACAGGAATTCTCTTGTGTGTCTGAAAATACAAAGACAAATGTATACACATAGGCATACCAAAAAGTATAAACTGCTTAACTTAGCTACCAGCATTACCAAGTTAAGTAAATGTTTTCATTGTCCGTATATAACCCAAATTCTTCCTACTTTTGGAATTTGTCTTGGTATAAACAATCATTAGAGCGCTATGTAACATCCAAACACGATTGCTAAATATAGTTGCTTATGTTTTTTACTTATGGCCAAAAGACTTTTAAAATAATGACGGCATGTTAAGACCAAATGCACCCAATTTAGAAATACAGATAAAAATCTTAAAGATGTGGTCCTTTCAAAAAATCAAAGAGGAACAGATTGGCATTGAAGAAGCTAAGGGTCACTGGTAAATACTCCAATTATGTGGTCACCTAATGCCATTCTTAAATTTCTGTTTTCAAGAAAGTGCCTTTCTGATAAAGGGAACAGAAGTGATGTAAAAAAAAATGCAGAAGTTGATGAATGACTTGTTTGGCATCAAACACATCAATTCAACTCTACTGCAGAAGGATATGCATTTGTTACTAATCACAAAAGTAACTAGAGCTGTGAGATATATTTGATCATTGTTAGTATCAATTCTTATGTGCAATTTGTGTTGCAGAGTGTAAAAGCCAGCTGGACATCGTCATAGTTCTCGATGGGTCCAATAGCATTTACCCATGGGAGAGTGTCACAGCCTTTCTAAACAGCCTTCTGAAAAACATGGATGTAGGTCCTCAGCAAACACAGGTAACACAAAAGATATTTCATGGTTGTTTAATTTGTGAGGGAATAAAGGATTTACAGGAAATGGGATCATAGCGTCATCTATGGACCTCTTCAATTACAAGAATTTACAGCAATGGGATGCTAAAATAAAGTATCTGAAACCACAACTAAGTCAGTGTCTGCCAACAAGAAGTGATGTCAGAGAGGCTCTCCCTCCCCCATCACTCAGGCAGTCTGGAGAAACTGACTTTAACTCAGAGACAGAAGTGTGCTAAGTGAGGCCATTTGAATGTTGTCCTTTCCACTTCCTTCCTCTCCACAACCACTTCTTGTCTCCTTTTGTACTTCATCGCAAAAAGGTCGCTTCTGCTCCTCTGAGGCACACATGCACAATTCAGACAGGCTTTGATTATAAGTTTTTTTGGAGCAGCATTCAATATGTTGTACTGTGGAGCATTGAGCATACAGCTTTTAAACATTTGAAGTCATAATTAACGAGTGGCTGTTAAGCTGCATGTTATTAATGGCAGAAGCTGCATTTGTATAATAAGTGAAGAGGGCCAAATTCCCAGCTGCTATAAATCAGCGCAGTTCCACCAGAATTAAGGGAGCTACAACCAACTACCCCAGCTGAGGATCTGGCATATGTTTCACAGTCTGCTGAACAGAGTATGTAAATAGCAATTCCAGCAGAACTCAGGGAACTGGAAAACATGGGTGTTGGGATACATTTTAAGACAATAAGCTTTATTAACAGCAACGGAAGAAGTCAGGTCTTCCTTTCACTTCTCCCTTTCCCCCTTCCCAAATCAAGGATTTTCTGGGATCCTGTATGGTATTTGATATGCTGCAGGCCAATACTGAGTGGTTTTACTACTTCAGGTTACACTGTAAGAAGGGATAAAGGATACCTTTGTTTTCAGAGAGCATCCCTGTCATTTTCCAAGTTAATTGGGTTTGTGAGTTACCACCCAACTCCCCTGAGGATTCCTGGCTGATACAATTGGTACTTGTAAACTGTCAACTGTACAATCAATCGTGTCCTGTTATCTTAAACATGCTATTCTTCCAGATATTGTGAGGAAGAAGGAAAAACACTTTGTTGAATTTAACAGAAAGTAAAAGAAAAATTAAAAATAAATTCTTCCTGGTCCCTTAGGCTGCTGATTACTCAAACATGTGCCCTGTTGGGAAAATAGCAAGCCTGAACTTCCCAGTATGGGGCAACGGCTGCACAGAAATCATTGCTACCTTCTGCCCGAAGGGCTTCATGGAAACAGTACACAAGGCAATCAACTCTACTGCACCCTCACCCCTCTTCCTCACCCTCAAATTCCTAAATTTTTACATTGCCACACCTCTGTTCTGTTTGTTTTTGGAATCCTGCCTCATCTGTGCAGCTCAATTCGCACACAAAAGGTTCCTTGCTGGCCTGAACTCCAGCAGCCTGCCAGTTCCACCTACAAAATCCGTTCTACCCACAGTTTGGCACAGCTGCCCCTTTTCTCACACGTACACTTATTCACTTGAGAACGTCATCCTTGGCATCTGGTTGCTAAAAAGCAGAAACATTTGAGAGGGAGATAAGAATGGAATAAGAGGCAGAGAGACTGAAAAACTGGAGATGGAAGGTAAAAGCTAGTCAGAATGTTCTCAGTTCTTCTTACCTTCCCCCCATCCCCAGAAAAAATCTCATTGCTCTCCTCTTCTCCAAGCACCCTGCTTGGAAACCCTGGCACAGCCAAAGGTAGTAAGGAGTTTGTACTGTCTCCTCCACCCACACTGTCTCCTTCCTCAGAAACTGTGTTTAAAGGTCTATTGAAAGGGTAAGAGGAGAAACAACACAGCAGACTTATTTCTCTCCTCTTCTCTGGAAGCACAGAATAGAAACAAAAGAACAATTGTTTATTTTCTGTCTGTTTAAACTGATTTTCCCATGTTCATCTTGCTGGGCACATAGAAATCAGTGGCCTTCCACTACTTCAGATTGTTTTCCTCTTGCAGGGTAAAGGAATGAAGTGATTACAAAATAACTCCTTAGCAGCTTGGGTGTGACTTTTTCAAAACCATGTTTTGATTAGAGGCTTGTGAGATTTTTTTTTTCCACTTACCACTCCATGAACCATGGTCATTAGATTTATGGTAAGTCAGAAGAGAAGTTCCTTAGTGTCCCAAGCTGGCAAATTTGAAAGTGAAAGCCAGAAGATTCAGATGCAATGAGCCAAAGTTTACGGTGTAATTTTTTCAGAAGTATTTCCTTCCCTTTCTCTTTCTGTTCTCCAGAAAATCCACACCACCATACTGATCGTTAAACTGCATATCCTGAGTTTAGGGATAGAAGAAGTGAAGGGACTCGTGATAGAAAAGTGGAAAAGGAAGAAGGAATTAAATGAGAAAAAAATAATACAAGTAGGAACAAAACATTTCTCCCAGCCTTATTCCACTGCAAACCAAGATAGACTTTGTTTTCTCTTTGTAAAACTTTTGTAGAGATAATTGTCTTTTTAATATGAGGGTAGTTTTTTTTAATCTTGAAATGAGGATTACTCATACAGATGAGGAATATGTTACCTTCTGTGGTAGAAGAACATCAAAATAGAGGGCAGGATACTTTGATATGTTCAATTCCAGCTTCAAAACTGTGCTTGAATGGCCTTCAGAAATTTTCAGATGTGTTTTATTTCTTCATTATGGTAGGACATAGGCAGTTATAGGTGTTTGGCCTGTACCTTATTATATCTCAAAAGGGACTGTGTCAGTGGACTAATAAGTCATGCCATGTCAATCATACCATATGGTCAGTTTTATCTCTAGAAGAAAGGAAGTGTGTTAAAGAGGTATTAAAAAGATTCAGGATGAAGAAAGACCTTTGCAATAGTTTATAGGTAATTGTCGTCTGAGTGCCTGGAACAAACAAAATGTAGCAGAATTAATTCAGTTTTCCTTCAAGTCAGGTATCGTTAGCAACCTCTGCATATGATAGAATGTATTATCTATTAGTGCTTCCCAAGGCATCTCTGCTTTTCTTTTATCTTAAATATGATTTAAGTAAAACCAGAAATATTTCCAATTTTCCTTCACATCCCAGGGGTGAAAATCCTAATGTATCATCTCCATGTACTAAGTATGTACTAAATGATTTTACTTTCTTTTTTTGTTGTTGTTAGTTTTTACCAAATAAATTATCTTAATAATATTTGGGAAAACCAAAATGTACTTTCCAAATAAGGGGCTGTATTCACTTATAGAAGAACAGTAAATAACTGCCCTCAGAAATGTTTTGTTCCAAAGTAGAACAGTCCTTCACTTGCCTGCTCTCTTGTACAACACTTTTTCACAGGAACTGGGGACAATTAAGAATTATTCCCTTGTGTAATATAAAAGCCATGGAATGCTAGGGAAGGGAACATAAACTTAGGAATTACAAAGATGTTCAATAGATTATGGTCAGTAATGCTGGGAAAAATATTAGCTTTTCTGGAGTAAAGCAGAATTATGTCCTTCTGTGTAGTACCATTGCATTTTCCAGGTTTAAGTTAAACAAGCAAATCAAAACATACAACACCTGTAGGTATCATTCTTAGATGCTTGCTGAAGTTACGCACTTTGAACAGGTTTATTGTCCCATAAAGGCACATTTGTATCCTGTAGATGTTTCATTTATAGTTTTCCATTAGATTAAAAGGCTGCAAAACCTCAAACCTTCATTGCTATTTTATAGAATATAATTCTAATTTTACAAAGTGGAACCGATTCTGTAATCCTGTATTTTGTTGGTTCTGGGAAGCTCTTTGTTGCTCTTTTTTGAAGAATAGCTCATCTGTGATGCCACATAATATGTAGAACATGATGATCAGTGGTTTCAAAGCTAGTGCTAAGGAAGGGTCCCGCAGAACAATTGTATCCCATAAGATAACCACACGCCCCCCTTCCTTCCTGATTTACAAGGTATGCAACACAGTGCAGTTTTCCAGACTCAGATGTTCTTCCCATTCACTTCCTGAGAAGGAAATGCTCAAAATGTTTACTTGCTGTGATCATGTACAACATTTCCTTTCAAATAGGAAATGATACAACTCAATGTTCGCCTGTAATCTTTTTTAGGAAAACAACAGCACCAACATAGGTCTCTCAAATCATGAAAGACTAGCAGATACTTTTCACCCTGGCAGCAGTAAATATTTCATTTAATCCTTGGTACCAATGAAATCCTCAAAGCTGCAGATAAGAAGCCAATGAATTCTTCTGAATTCTTCAGAGGAAAGGCTGAGGGACTTATGTCTTTTTAGTCTGGAGAAGACTGAGAGGGGATCTGATCAATGCTTATAAATACTTAAAGGGAGGGTGTCAAGAGGATGGAGACAGTCTTTCTTCAGTGGTGCCCAGTGACAGGGCACAAACTTGAATATAAGTTCCACCTAAACATGAGGAGGAACTTCTTTACTTTAAGAGTGACAGAGCACTGGAACAGGCTGCCTAGGGAGGTGGTGGAGTCTCCTTCTCTGGAGACATTCAAAAGCCGCCTGGATATGTCCCTGTGCTACCTGCTCTAGGTAGACCTGCTTTGGCAGGGGGGTTGGACTAGATGATCTCCAGAGGTCCCTTCCAACACTCTGTGATTCTGTGAATCCACAACGGTGGGTTCCCTGGCATGCAGTAGTCTCTGGCTACACTTGCACATGGTCCTGGAATGCTTAAGGCACTCATCCTCCAGCAAAACACCAAACATTATGAAAACCTCATGTTTATCACCAGCTAATGGCAGTCTTTTAAAATTACTACCATCATCCTGTTCAGATTATGCTGTATGTCATTTTAGATGCATGCCACAAAATAGTTGCCTTGGAGGGAATGGGTTAAAAATGTCATGTTCAGCTTGGGGTTTAGCCGGTGCCACATGACTGCTGTGAGTGGTAATTAATACAGTGTGTGTCCCAGCCCATTGTGTAAACACTCTGCAGGATTAACAGGCTGCTGCCCAGGAGAACAGGCAGCCTCTGGGTGCTCTCAGCTGCAGGTGGAGGATGGCATGCCTCTGAGAGAGAATTACATCTTAAAAGGGAGCAACTTGTCGTAACTTTGGACTTGCGTCAGTTCCTCCAGATTTGTTCTTATTTTCAAAAGGATACAAAAATTAAGTGGGATAGATTTTGCTACCACACACTGATATAATTATAGTCCCATAATTGTATGTAACGAGCTTTTCATAATGATCGTGATATTGGTGTTTAGCATCAAATATTTATCCAACTCTAATCCTTCTACTACAAGCAAATAAACATTGTGCGAATCAGAGAGGCTATGAAAGTACGTCAAAAGCCACTTATAAAAAAATTGCAAAGTACATACTAAGCCACTTCCAAAATAATATGATAGCATAAACATCCCAGAGGACTTATTGATCTTCAGTACCTAAATGCTAGAGTGCTTTTAATAATAGATGAGTGAGACATAAATATGCCACGTAATACTGCATTATCCTAAATAACACCTATAAATTGCCATGTGCAACATAAAATTGAAATATGCTAATGGAACATTGTGTGGAATCTTCCCAGTAAAAGCTGTCAGGAACCTGCCAAAACATTAAAAATGACAGAAAAGAATGAGAGAAATTAATTACTATTTAAAATATTGCTCATCTTTTTATTTCACACTTGTTTTTGAAGTAGGTTCCCTCAGGCATCTGTGGTTGGGTTCCAATCCTGCATGGGTTGCACTGAACTTTTGCACAAAGACTTGTCCTGCTGAGGTCATCTAGAGTCTTTCCATCATCCTCCTCCCCCCCAGAAGCCATGATTTTATTCACATTGTCCCCTCTGGCACTTGTCAGGTGTCTTAGTTTGGCTTACGTCCTGCTGGGAGACTAGCCATGTCTTGGACTTCCCTGTTGTCTCCATCAAAATAGGGGTACTTTGGTCTTCCACTCACCCTGAGGGTCTACACTTGTCATTGCAGTGCTGTTTATAGACTAGGTTTAGGGTAAATAAACTATCATATATAGGAATATTATATTTGGATGGAATGAAGAGAACTGTGACTGAACCGTGGCCTTGTATGCTGTAAGGAAAACTATTTTGAGAAGTTGTGACTGGTGGTTTGGGCATTGGTCTGCCTTGGCCTAGAGAGAGCAGAGTTGTGGCACAGATTACCACAAGTCAAGGAGGGCAAGGAGTTGAGTCTGATTCTGCCTTTGTTCCTATTTTTAATAAAAACAATTTAGAAACTTCAAAATGTTTCATGGGATTGAGTGTCTTCTAGCCAGTCTTATTCAAATGTTTACAGGTGTTTCATACTGAAGGAAACACACAAAGTTCATTTTTTTTTCCTGGCTGTATGTACAGACAGGCATTTACCCTGCTGCAGGAGACAGAGATGCTTTCTTTAGGGGTCGCTGATTTTTTGCACAAACTGTGTGTTTCAGGTAGGAATTGTCCAGTACGGACAGACTGTAGTCCATGAATTTTTCCTGAATACATACTCAACAACAGAAGATGTGATGGCTGCAGCCACGAGAATACACCAGAGGGGTGGCACGCAAACTATGACAGCCCTGGGAATAGACACAGCAAGGTATGTTCACAAAATATTGTCCTGCATATGGTAGAAACAACAGATACACTGACAGTTCTGATTTTATAAATTAAAAATATGATGATGCTGACATCTGACGTGATTTTAGCTTAAGTAAACAAAATTTAGGAGGAGGGTGGATAAACAGACTCTGTCCAGCACCTGTGGCAGTTGCATGTGGCACCCTGAAAAGGTAGATGTCTCTTGAATGGAGGAAATGGGGAAAGAGGAGAGACATAGAGAAAAGTTGTAGTTCTAAGCAAAGGGCTGATAATCTTTGATGTCCACACAGAGCTATGTGTGTAGAGGGATGAAGGAAAATTAAGTTTTTCAGATGAAACAAGAAATAATAGAACTCTTTAATGTTAATTTGTCTTAATTCTGAAGTTAAGATTGTTATGTTTTTTAAACCCACACCTGTCAGAAAGTCTAAAATTTTATATTTGAAGTCTTTGAAGCTTCTGGATCACTGGGAGATTAAAGATCGTAATAGCATTATTTAGAAGTGCTTCTTTTATGAGAAAAATCCAGCTTTTGTAGAACAGACAGTAAATGCAAAATCTCTCAGACACTTTCAAACCATACAACATTGTCTTGGTATCTTTTTTTCTTCTCTACTTATTTTTCCGGCATAACAGCATGACTTTATTCTGTAAAAGATTGCATTCGCCTTTTCCAAACAACCATTCAGTGAAATATGCAGCATATTTCTGATGAATTATTTGATTATCTGACCAAGGTTTTGTTGATATAACTTCTTAAATCCAATGATATTCTTAAACATTCACCAGTAATGTTTTCCTTAGATAGAAGCAGAGGTTGAGGGCGACTGGGTAAATTCATGAAAGCAGAGCCAGTTGGGAATTGCCAAATACTCAGAAACCGCACGTGGTTCAGAAAGTCCCTGTGCACCACAAACTGTTGCAGGCTTGTATATACAGAAGCTATCAATCGGCAAAAGCTTCCTCTGTTCCTGCATCTTCCTGTCCACCCACTTTTGGCTATCATCATCAGCATTTCTTAGCTTTCACTCGTGTGGCCAGTCTTAGAGTTCTGCGGTATTATTCTGAAAAGAGGAAGCTCTGCTTCCTTCCTGTTCCTTCAGAGCCCTAATCCAGCCCCAGCCTCATCTTGTCTAGTCCCCTCCAGAGTTAGGGTAAGCGTCTGCCCGAAACCTCAGTGCCTGTTTGCCCGTCTGTGGCTGTACAATTGAATCAGTCGCCCCCACCTGCCCCCACTCACCTGCAGCCCACCTCTGCCACATCCCCGACATGCACTTTTACTGTAGATGTGCAGAGGTGTGCGGGTAGCTGAGTAAATACTTTGACCACTGGGAGTGCTGCTGTAGGGTTGGAAATAGGTTGGGGTTTTGTATGTTGGTTTCAGAATAGCAGGGTGTTGTTTGGGTTTCTTTAAGCCCCCAAAAGCTATTTTTAGGTGCCAGAAGTTTACTTAAGGAGGGGAAGAATTCTTCACTATCCAGCATTGTATCTTCTGCTGTTGCTCTCAAGTGAATGAATAATGAATAAATGGTTGTGAAACTCTTTGGCTGTGAACTGTCATGTAAGTTCCAATTGTTGTTGTTTGTATTTGTTCATGGTTAATACCAATCTCCTTTTCTTGCTTCTTAGTTAATAAAAAGTCTTTCAGTTTATGGTTGACTATACAAATATGATGCATGTGCTAACTGCTGACATTGCCTCTCTCCAAACGCTTTATGCTCCTTTTAGGAAAGAGGCTTTTACTGAGGCTCATGGCGCACGAAGAGGAGTACAAAAAGTAATGGTTATTGTGACTGATGGGGAATCACATGACAACTACAGATTAAAAGATGTGATTGATAATTGTGAAGATGAAAACATTCAGAGATTTGCTATTGCTGTAAGTGATATTTAATGGGAAAATTCAGAATCTTAAAAGCATGTTTCATCTTCCAAATGTAATTTCTGTTTAAAAAGTTCCTTTCACAGAATCTTTATGGGAATATAATCATTTCAGAGAGGAAAAAAAGAAAGAAGCTGAAAACCCCTTAAAATTTGCTTTCTGATTTTATAGCACATAAGAAAAAGCAATCTGGCTGTCTTCCTGGTGATGACAGGTGTATGTATATGTGCAGAATAAGGAGTTTCAGGGCAGTATAACATTAAATCCTTTTTGTGAAGAGCAATATTGGAAAGAGTGGATTAATTCAAGTCTCCTGAGCAATTTCTATAGACACATTACCTATTTTTTTAAAAACAGCAAAAGGAAACCATCAACAAAAACCCAAGTGTATCATGGCTGTTTTTTCTGCTGACATTCTGAAGTTTTCATTTTCACATTGAGCAAACGTAGTAGCTGAATGAGAGGATGAGCACAATGGAGGTTAACACATATTGAGAAAAATGGAAACATTAATAGAATCATAGAATCATAGATTCTAATGATAGAGTTGGTGTGAACTCTCCACTGTATATGTATATTCTATACTCAAATAATCTGTTTTCTCTCATTAATTTTGAACATGGATTGGATTGTTGCTTCTCTGTTCCTAACTTCCTTTGTTTTGGGACAATGAGATGGTATGGAACCATACAACTTCAAGAAAGGTGTTACCTTTAATTTAAAAAAAAAACAACCATAAACCCAAAATTGAATCCAGCAACACACAAATTTTCAGTGTTTTCCTTCATAAAGCTAGCTAGAGATCATGAAATTAAAATTCATCCTTGGAGATGCAATGTTTTTTACCAATAAAATCCCTGTCTAGAACCAAATTTTAATTGCTCCAGCGTGGAGGAATGCTTAAACATGGGAGTTTGTTTTTTAAGAGTTTTCCCTCTAAAAGCAAGTTAAGTGTATAGAGCACTTTTTTCTATGAAAAATACTTGTCATTCTGAGAATTGGAGAAGTGAGTCACTTTGTTCTGAGGCATCCTGAATTTTTACAGGAGTGTTATTAAATCTGCAAACCAAATCTAAAGTCTTATACTGTGATGGAGTTGTTAATGCTGAATGCAAGTGTTATTGTTATACGTATTTATAAGGCAAATTTGCACACAAAATATAATTATTCTGTGCCTAATTCATTTGTCAGTAATTGCTCATATACTGTTTTATGAGGAGAACTGGTGGTACCTATGCACAAACCAGTGCAATTGTGTGTTCTGGTTTGGGTGTTGCTGTATTTTCTTCCTAAATAAGGGCCTATTTCAACAAATTATGGAATCATAGAATAAATTATTAGAATTTTGTGAAGAAAGGGAAAAAAGGACAGTTGAGGATAGCAGACATTACACAGTTTCTTTGTTTGCTATTGTTGATATTTTCAGAAAAACAACTGAGCCCTCATACAGTCTGTTCTCATTGGAAAAGAATGATTTCAAATCAATTTGAGGGAGATTTTAACAGACCAAATTAAGGTTAGATATTGCTTCCCAATATTCTGTGAAAACCTGCCTCAAAGGTATCTTTTAAAACAGGTTATATAATGTATCCTTGACTTCCTTTTTTTTAATTCTCTTTAGATTCTTGGCAGCTACAGTAGAGGAAATTTAAGTACTGAGAAATTTGTAGAGGAAATAAAATCCATTGCAAGTAAGCCTACTGAAAAACATTTCTTCAATGTCTCAGATGAACTAGCTCTTGTAACTATTGTTGAAGCACTTGGAGAGAGAATATTTGCCCTGGAAGGTATGACATTTAAAATTTTACTTCATGACTGCATTACAACTGAAGCAAATAGGAGACCATCTGCTTTTATCTTCCTTTGCAATGTATTGTGCTGCATAAAATATATTATGCGATTATTTTTTTCATACTGATCATAAAAATATTTTACAATAGACATCAAAAACACAGATAATGATGTGAAATATATTCAGATGGGTTAGAGCCTATAGAGACAATAGCCTAAATGGGTAAGTAATCATTACTGTTCTAGCTCGGGTAAACTTTAGGTTGCCTTCCCTTATATAAAAAAACATTGCCATACCATATCCTGATTACCTGATGATCATGGACTCATCTGCCTATACCTTTAGTTTCTCTTTTTGGTTACTTATTAATTACAGCATATTACTTTGCTACACAAGTTAACGTTGACTTGGTGTATAGAGCTGACAAGATATATTTTTCCTTTGGAAATGTTCACAATCGTCAGATTTTAGCACAGAAAAGTCATTCTCTCATAATGTCTGATTACATTCTCCATCCAAATTGGGCAATGCTGTCCAAATCTCTGTTTGTTTCAAGCATGCCACTGGTAACAGAAGACTGAGTTTATTATAAATTATACTGGAGAACTCTGAAGAGATTCATGACATACAAAGAAAACATCCATCTATTTGGACTTACTTAGTCCAAAATAGCTGGAAGTAGCAGTTTACAGCTGGAACAAAAGATAATGTTGACTTGAATGTCAAGAAATAGTACAAACATGAGAGAGTATTTTAAAGTTTTCTAAATTGGAGCTGTCTTTTTCAGACATATTTAGGTATTTTTTAGTGTATCATCTAACTTGATCA
Source organism: Tringa tobata (assembly GCA_033628505.1). Classification (NCBI taxonomy): domain Eukaryota; kingdom Metazoa; phylum Chordata; class Aves; order Charadriiformes; family Scolopacidae; genus Tringa; species Tringa tobata. The sequence continues at coordinate 133,248 of JAHREE010000379.1, forward strand.
AATACTACTATTTTAAGCTGATTATCACTACACATTTTTGCCAGTTTCTCTTCTTATCTTCTTACATTCAGGAAGATTTTCTTTCCTCACTTCTGAAGCAAATTAATTTGAGGAGAATTTAATCTCTCCAAAGTCCAAAGTTTAGCCTACTTAAGTTGACCAAGTACTTCAAAGTTCATTGAATAAGGGGCTCTTTTGTTAAGATCTTGTTTACTGGGAAGAATACACTTTCAGTGGAAAAATAGCAGTTCCAACATAAATTGAAAACTTCATTTTGTGCTTTGTAGTCCTAGAAAATGAGAAAAATTATTGTATTTCATTAGTCGAACAAAATCTGTTAGTTACACCCATTAAATATAATGAATATAGAAAAAAAAAATTAATCAACTGCTAGTTATGACAACAGACGAAGAATGACTGAGTTTCTGGACATCTGTGTACTCAGATTGCAGGTTTCATGCCATAGATCAATGCTTTGGACAACCAGGTGCCTCTCGAAGAGATGGTCTCACTTTGTCACACTCCACCTTGTCCCTTTTAGCAAACCGTAGCCATCAGATAGTGGCTGTCTGCCACATGAAACCCCAGCCTCCCAATGGTGGAGTAAATTGCGCCGGCTTGAACTCCCTGCTGGTGGAGCTCTAGCCCTTCCGTTAATTAGTAATTCATTCTTCTAATCATAAGAAAAAACTACAAAATATTTGAACACTAAAGAAGTTTTTTAGCTTAATAAAATTAAAAAAAATGTACTTATGTTGTTGGTGGTGAAACTAACTGTATGATTAAATTGTATAAATGTTATGTGTTTATATGATAGCTCTTGAGATGACTAATCCTCATCATCATGTCCTTCAGTATTTTGGTACTTGAAGCATATTATACTTCCTTAAGTATCAACAAGTTCTGCAGTACTCCTTGATTTTGGGTTTAATTCTCTGCAAAAGGTGCAGTAACAAATATGTACTTCTTGGATATTATCACTTTTTAGTTAATATCAACCTATTTTAAATGGCTAGGGTATTTGTGCCTTGATATATTTGCCTTATTTTATATATACTTTGCTGTATTAAAAAAAAATAATATTTGAAACAAAAAGTGTGAAAAATCCTTTTCATCCACACCGTAAAAGATGAGCTAGGTAATTTCAGCACTCCCACAAGGCTTCTTGATTTCCAGATTTTCAGTAGAAATTCAGAGATGCGCTAAGATTCTAGAGAAGACGCCTGTGATATGAGACAAGAAATCTTACCAACTCCACCTCTGAAAGTCTCAGAAATCACATTATCTGCCTGCAAAAAAATCAGAATAGAAACCAAATATGCATCTTAAGCTTTTGTCAAAACACAGCCAGCTTTAGTTTCTTGAATGGGTTGGTATGGCTGGAGCTAAAATATGCTGACTAAAATGGTTTCTGTCAATTCTTTAGGTATGGTTTCCTGTCCCTTCCCAAAGCATTTCAGGAGCTTTTCTAGATTTAGAACTGTGTCCATGGATGTGTTATTGTGGCAGGGAGAGAAAAGTATATTAATTCTGTCCCAGCCAACTTTCTGGTGACAATCCAGCTTATTGGGTGTGTGCAATGTGGAAAAGATTCATTGACCCGATACGCTGTAGATGAATTAACTTCTGTGCATAACATATAGGTCACAAGAACCTTTATTCTTGCAATTCTGTATCTGAATCTGTTAAAATTCCCAGTCTAAATAGCCTCGTGCTATTATAGTAGTACAATTGATTTAATTTTTTTTTCTTGGATTTCTTGCTGTCTTTTTGGTTTTCACCTTTAAAAAAATGCAAAGGAAAATTGAGATAGAGATAAAAAATCAAATCCAACAAAAACCCATAGTTGACAGCCAGTGGATTTTTACACATAATCTTTTTCATATGCCTCTGTGTCTCATGGCATGGACTTCTGGTTTTAACAGCAATTTTATGTTTTATCCAACCCGTAGGCAGGCACAAATGTTTTTTCACAAAATATCCTTTGTAAGATGCTTGGCAGTTTGAGACTCAATGGAAAGTTAAACTGGGGGCCATTATCTAGGCAGCATTCAGAGCTGCACACACCAACAGTACTGGCATTGTCCTCTGCCTCAGATTGTGAGAGTCCCATATTTCCCAGCTCATTAAGGAGCATCCTTTACTGCATGAAAATATTGTTTATCTGCAAATGTGCAACTTAGGAGTTTGACGCTTAAAAAGAACTTTTTCAGACTTAGCAAAGTAGTTACATCTTGTGAAATATGATGGCCTATGTTTGTGTCAAACATTTTGAGATCATGTCTCCTTCCAACGACTGGCTGTAAATCCCAACCATTAGCAAAGACATCATGTCCCAGGGAGCAAACTCTGTGGTCAAAAGTTCATAATTATTTAATTATTTCAGATGCCTGAAATTCGTGCTGCCATGGCTTGCTATACCTCAGTTTCATTCACACAGTTTCAGGTTTGCCTCAGCACACAGCTGGTAGCAAATTGTCAATTCTTCCTGGACAAATATCAGAGCAAATTTCATAGTCCCCCTCTACTGCCTATTACCTTATCTAGGTAGGATATTACTAGATAGGAGTAATCTATACGCAGAATATAGTAACCTTACTTCTGGTGCTTCAGGTGCCAAAATATTGGTGGTCCTTGAGTATCACTTTTAAGTAGAGGAAGAGGCAGACCTTTCTATTTCCTGATGATATTTCAAGTCTTGATATTTCAAGTACCTTTGAGCAAAGCAGCCCATCAGAGTTTAATAAGTTGCATATGATAACTTGACAAGATACTGAAACTAGTACTAAATCAACTGATACCTTTTTTATTCAAAGTCACTGAAGAGAAACAGGAAGATTTTCTTGTAGCTTTCTGGGCAGAATTATAGTTCACAAGCCCTTCCCTGAGGCTTTTGAATCTTGGACAGTAGAGATTTTCCTGTGTTGTTATTCACAAAGGTTCATACAAACATCAAGTGTTTTTCATTTAAAGTTCTACCAGCTGCCTACAAACTTTTAGTTGCTTGAATACAAGGCAAGGGTTACATGGCTGGTGTTTTATTGTTCACTTAGTTCAAGCGGAAAATGGCTTAACCATATTAATCAAACATTCCAAACATATTTACCATCAGCCTGAGGTCAAATCTGGTCAGTTTTAGCCCAGAAATATTTCTTGGACAAGTTCTGAGACACGATCCTAAAATGGAAACTCTCATACTTAATGGTAGCATTTATAACAGAACTTAATTTCTGTATTTATTCTAAAAATCTATGGCAAACTATATGCACTGAATAGTCTAATTATGCTATCCTTTGCTGTCATATGAGCATTTAAATTACACTATTCAGACACCTTTTTCAGGTTGAAACTAATTTATTTTTGAAACTTATTTTTTTCTCTGTTTAATAGCAACAACGGACCAGCAGGCAGCCTCCTTTGAAATGGAAATGTCTCAAGCTGGTTTCAGTGCTCACTATTCTCAGGTAAACAAACTGTTTAAAAATGTAAGTTCTTTTACCAAGCAGAATTTTGTTGGTGATGGCATGAATTTGGAATGAGTATTGGGGAATTCTCTGTACAGTCCTGTTTGCTGTTGGAAGTTTTCCAGTTTGCCAAAATCCCTTTCTTTCTTTTTTTTATTAGCAAATGTAGAATCAAAGAATCACAGTATCATAGAATGGTTTATGCTGGAAGGGATCTTAAAGATCATTTAGTTGCAACCTCTCTTCCATGGGCAGGGCCACCTCCCACTAGACCAGGTTACTCAAAGCCCCATCCAACTTGACCTTGAGCACTTCCAGGGATGGGGCATCCACAACTTCTCTGAGCAACCTGTTCCAGTGCCTCACCACCCACACAGTAAAGAATTTCTTCCTAATACCTAATCAAAATCTCCCCTTTCTGTTTAAAACTGTTATCCCTCATCCTATCACTCCCTGATAAAGAGTCCCTCCCCATCTCTCCTGTAGGCCCCCTTAGTTACTGGATGGCTGCCATAAGGTCTCCCTGGAGCCTTCTCTTCTCCAGGCTGAACAACCCCAACTCTCTCAGCCTGTCCTCACAGGAGAGGTGTTCCAGCCATCTGATCATCTTCGTGGCCCTCCTCTGAACTCGCATTAATAGGTCCATGTGTTTTTTATGTTGAGGGCCCCAGAGCTGGATGCAGTACTCCAGATGAGGTCTCATGAGAACAGAGTAGGAGTAGAATCACCTCTCTTGACCTGCTGGCCATGCTTCTTTTTGATAGAGCCCAGGATGTGGTTGGCTTTCTGGGCTGCAAACGCACATTGGCGGCTCATGTTGAGCCAACACACCCACGTGGTTCTTCTCAGGGCTGCTCTCAATCCATTCTCTGTCCAGCCTGTATTTGTGCTTGGGATTGCTCCAACCCACATGCAAGACCTTGCACTTGGCCTTGTTGAACTTCAGGTACGTCAAGAATAACTATTAGAAGTGAAAGCTAAAAGAATATCTGCCTTCTTCACATGAACTCTAAATCTAATGTTCCCATATTATTTTCTATCAGCAGAATGGTCTATAATGTGTTAAGAAAGACAGAGCAAGACTTTTTTACGAGGGCCTGTAGTGGCAGGACAAGAAGCAACTGTTTTAAACTGAATGAGGGTACTGGTGAGGCCCCACAAGTACTGTGTCCAGTTTGGGGCTCCTTACCTCAAAAAAGACATTGAGGTGCTGGAGCAAGTCCAGAGAAGGGCAACAAAGCTGGTGAGGGGTCTGGAGAATAAGTCTTATGAGGAGAGGCTGAGGGAGCTGGGGTTGTTCAGTCTGGAGAAAAAAAAAAAATGAGGGGAGACTTTATCTCTGTCTACAACTACCTGAAAGGAGGTTGTAGAGAGGCAGGGTTTGGTCTCTTTTCTCAAGTAACAGGCAATAGGACGAGGAAGTGGACTCAAATTGTGCCAAAGAGGTTGANCATTCTCTGTCCAGCCTGTATTTGTGCTTGGGATTGCTCCAACCCACATGCAAGACCTTGCACTTGGCCTTGTTGAACTTCAGGTACGTCAAGAATAACTATTAGAAGTGAAAGCTTAAAAGAATAACTGCCTTCTTCACATGAACTGTAAATCTAATGTTCCCATATTATTTTCTATCAGCAGAATGGTCTATAATATATTAAGAAAGACAGAGCAAGACTTTTTTACCAGGGCCTGTAGTGGCAGGACAAGAAACAACTGTTTTAAACTGAATGAGGGTACTGGTGAGGCCCCACCTCAAGTACTGTGTCCAGTTTTGGGCTCATTACCTCAAAAAAGACATTGAGGTGCTGGAGCAGGTCCAGAGAAGGGCAACAAAGCTGGTGAGGGATCTGGAGAATAAGTCTTATGAGGAGAGGCTGAGGGAGCTGGGGTTGTTCAGTCTAGAGAAAAAAAAAAAACTGAGGGGAGACTTCATCTCTGTCTACAACTACCTGAAAGGAGGTTGAGAGAGGCAGGGTTTGGTCTCTTTTCTCAAGTAACAGGCAATAGAACGAGGAAATGGACTCAAATTGTGCCAAAGAGGTTGAGATTGGATATTAGGAAAAATTTTGACACTGAAAGTGTTATTAAGCATTGGAATGGCTGCCCAGGGAAGTGGTTGAGGCTCCATCCCTGGAGGTTTTTAAAAGATGGGTTGACATAGTGCTTAGTGACATGGTTTAGCGATGGTTTTTTATCAAAGTTTTTATCAAAGATTGATGGTTGGACTAGATGATCCTAAAGGTCCCTTCCAACCTAGACAATTCTATGATTCTATGATTTAGATTGGATATAAGGAAAACTTTTGTGATAACAGTGGTGAGACACTGGAACAGATTGCCCAAAGAAGTAGTGGATGCCTCCTCCCTGGAACTTGAGCAACCTGATCTATTGCGATATGTCCCTGCCCATAGCAGGGGCATTGGACTAGATGATCTTTCAAAGTCTCTTACAACTCAAGCCATTCAATGATTCTATGAACTATAAAACTGTTCTCTCTGAATATTAATTTATAATATCCTCCCTTATGAGGAAAGGCTCAAAGCGCTGGGGCTCTTTAGACTTGAGAAGACTGAGGGGAGACCTCATCTATGTTTACAAGTTCCTAAAGGGTGGGTTGAAGGATGATGAAGCCGAACTCTTTTCAGTGGTTTCCAGTGATAGGACGAGGGGCCATGGGCATAAGCTGGAAGATAGGAAGTTCCACTCAGATATGAGGAAGAACTTCTTTATGGTGAGGGTGACGGAGCACTGGAACAGGCTGCCCAGGGAGGTTGTGGAGTCCCCTTCTCTGGAGATTTTCAAGACCTGCCTTGATGCAGTCCTGAGTAATGTGCTCTGGGCAATCCTGCTTTAGCAGGGGAGTTGGGCTAGATGATCTCTAGAGGTGCCTTACAATTCTGTCAAATCTGTGAATCCGTGAATTGATATTATATTGTTTTTATGAAATTGAGACAGAAGATATATAAACAGGATATATCTGTTATGGAGATGAACTGCATTATTAGTAATACAACATATTTTTAGTTCTGTTAACACATTGAATACCTCAGTTCTCAAGGGGTAAATATTTATTAAGCTGAGATGCAAAAATCCCTGGGATTTGTAGTAGCAGAAAAACATTTGTTTCCCTATGTATTTTATTTATTCTTGAAAAATCAAAAAGTGTCATTGTGATGATCTGCTCAGTGTATACAAAGGAAATTAAAATTTAACATGGAACAAAAGAACTGGGAAGAGTTAAGTTTTAAAGACGAAACAGTAGTGATGCTGGAAAAGAGCACAATAGGAGAGTAACTGAACTGAACAAACACCAAGCTATCCAAGATAAACTGACATACATGGGAAAGCCTTCAACATGGCTTTTTATATAGCTTAGCATATCACTGGTAAAAAAGAGAATAAAAGACCTTCAACATGATTTAACATAAACACTTTATTGCAGAAGTACTCTCCGTTCATTTTTACTCTCTGCACTACATTAAACATGACGCTTCAGATGGTATATCATAACTTATAAACAAATATTATCTTGATAAGGAGCATGAGGATTATTTATAAGATTCTCCAATTGGTAGATCTTATTTTTGAAATTCATAAACAACTGACTGCACTTCTTGAGAACCTCACCTCAGAAGTGAGTCTTCAGTCCTTGATGCATTGACAGACTCAGCATCTCTGGTATCTGTCTGATCTAGAAAGCTACATTCGTGCCTTTAGGCAGAAAGAGTCAGCAAACCATTTCTCATTGATCAGATGGTCTTGCACAATATACAAGACTCACAGATACGACAGAGAAACGTTCAGGTTTCTGAAAGTTTTTCTGGGAAATGCATTTAAGTGTTGTGTTCTCTGATTAGCATTGCTAAATCCCTTATGTCTTTCTGTTTTGCCTGGAATGCAGGGATGAAGTCGTAGGAACTATGTCCGTTCTGCTGCTTTTCCTCTTTTCCTGAATGGCCCACCTGTTTTGTTTTGCTTTGTTTTGTTTTGTTTTTTTTAAGTTGGGTGCATTTTTAACAAAAAGTGAGAGTCATATTATGATCGTAGGGGCCATACTATAACTGGAAAAGCAGGGCTAACGATGTAAGTGAAGCATTAACCAAATGTGATCATTGTGATCTACAAACATCTAAAGATTATTCACACAGAGAACATGCTTTTTGTTTTTCTCTGCATAAGGATTGGATCATGCTTGGAGCAGTTGGGGCATATGACTGGAATGGCACAGTGCTCATGGTGAAAGACAGTGGTATTTCAATGCCCACTAATGACACTTTTCGTGACAGGCTTTCAGAAAAAAATGAGCCCCTTGCAGCCTATTTAGGTAAGAGAAATAACCCATCTCATAACACTTTTTAACAAATGCTACAAGACTTCTCTCAAATCTCATTCACAAAGAGTATCTTACAGAATATTATCTTATATTCTAGGGGCCTGGGAAAATTTATAATGTATGGAAATGTCCACTGTATGATTTTCTGGTTCTTTTAAAAAAAAACTTACTACTTCTACAATCAAAAATCTAGTCCAAACACTTATATACCTAAGTACATCTAGACTTTCGCCAATAGAGATGTCTAATCTGTTCAGAAAAGATTTCACAGATTGCTCTAGTATTCTCATCAAGTTTTTCTGTGCTTTGATAGTTAAGGAGTTTTATACAAAATTCAGTCTAAATCTTTGCTTAAAATTAAGCTGATTTCTCTCATTTAATAGACAAGAACAACAGTTTACCACTATCTTTTTTTATTATAATGTTTTGCGTATTGGCAAGCTATTGTTTTCCTCTCAGCCTTTTCTACCAAAAAGCATCTATTTCCTCTAGGTCTTGCTTTCTATACCTTATGGTGCAGCTTTCTCTGATATCTCATTTAATTGATAAAGAGTCAACACTAGAATAATTTCCATTTTTTTGGCCTCAGTACACTGTTTGTCTTCTTTGTAAAATGCTATTAGCTATTTTTTTAATCTCAAACTTGGTGAAGTCATTTTAAATTTGGGTCCCATCCTCTATACTACTTGTTGCCCTGCTACAGTTTTGATCCACCTGCAAGTTTTTTACATCTTCCTTCATGCACATTGTTAAATGTTGTTAATATTAAACAGAGCAAGGTTCAAAATGCCCCTAGAATCACATTTCGAAGACTCCATCAGTTTAACAGTAAGCTGGTGACAAGTGTTCTTTGGAAGTTGCTTTTCAACCAGTTATTCATGAGTTATTTCATCAGTACCATCACATTCTTACTGTATGTAAAAATGGTAAAGTGAACATGACTCAGCAGCCTGTGAACAAGTTTAATAGCACAGCTATTAACAAGTTTATTAACAAGTTTAATAGCACAGAGCTCATGACTCTAGGACTGTAGGCAAATACAAATCCAGCCCTTCTAGTTAATTCTGCTATTATTCTCTAGCATAAGCGGGGCTAAACATCTAGTTGTAGAATAAGCCTTGAAAAGGCTCTGAGTCACAGCAAGGACTTTTGATGCATTCTGAGTGTACTGCATCTTTACTTCTTTTCTGCTTCCTAGGATATACTGTGAATTCAGCGTTGACACCTGGAGGTGTACTGTACATAGCAGGACAGCCACGATACAACCACACTGGCCAAGTTATCATTTATAAAATGGAAGGAAGAGAGGTACGAGTACTTCAGAGGTTAAATGGAGAACAAGTAAGTATGCATTCATTATTAACATATGAAAGGAATGTGGCATGAGAAACAGAAATAGTGATTTCAACTGAGAACTCTGCATCAAAAGAGCAAATGGAACTGGGAGTTGTAAGCAAGATCAGATGGAAAGGTTAGGTAGATTGGAAACTTTCTCTTTGAGTTAAACCATCACCAGTGTCAAAGTGATTGTAGCCATCTCTGTACTTGCAATTTTCTCTGCTGAGTGGAAGGGGTATGACTCTGGCAGGAAATGGCTGTGACAAGCAGGGTTCTGTGCGAAACCCTCAGCGGGGATAGAATGAAACATTGAATAGCTGCATGTTATGTTGAGTAGCAGCTCACTGAGGGCTGTTCCTGCAGGAAGAAAACCAACATGTAATCACGTAATTAAGGATGGTAATGTAATATTATGCACATGAGAGTTGAAAGACCTGCCTACTTGGGTCTTCCCAGGCTCCAGTAACAACTTCTTTCAGAAGTATTCAGGTTACCTGGTTTTCACCTATAGCTGATGTCTGTAATTCAGCTAATCAATCAGTCCTTTTAGAGTCAATGAGGGAAAGTAGGCATTTTTAAGGTTTGAGAGATCTGGCCTACTTTAAGGCTCTTCTGTGAGATGACATGCATCTTGTACTAGAAGAGACTGCTTCTTGTGTTGAGTGTAAAGGAACTGCAGGGTGTCTAGCAGTATGTAATCATATAATGAATTATAAACATATAATGAATGGTATAATTAATGTAATCATATAAACCCCACACCCTGTACTCAGACTATGAATGTATCTAGCTCTTTGTGCAGATTTTGTACCTCTGGATTTAGTCGCTACTTCGGAATTTTGGACACTGCCTGCACTGTGTTGTCTCAGAGCTTTTATCCACCATTCTGTCTTTCCTGGCAAGCCTAAGACCATTGATTTTGCTCCTTCTACGTGTTATTGTTGGGACTGAAAAGAAAACTAGCTTGCCCAAGACACTTCTATTCCAATACTGTCTTGACAGGTCCTACTGCCCTTAGCAGGTGGAAGGCATCCTTTATACTTTTCAAACTCAGAAGAGTTGACAATTGAATGGACCATTATTAAATTAAAAAAAAAAATCTGACAACAAACCCTAAAACAGTAAACAAGCTTCAAAGGCAAACAGACCAAAAAGATCTAGGTAGTAAAGAAAATTTCTGCCTAATGGCTAACATTTGACATAGTTGTAAGCAACCGTAAAACAGATCTCTGAACAGGAATGTTGCATGATGTTGTGACTTTGTCTCTGATTTATACCTTATATTTTCCTGCAGATTGGGTCATACTTTGGTGGTGTTATTACCACAATCGACATTGACAGGGACTCATTTACAGACCTTCTTCTTGTTGGAGCTCCTACGTACATGGGAACTGAGAAAGAGGAGCAAGGGAAAGTGTATGTTTATGCTCTGAACAAGGTAAGTATGATGTTTATTAACCAGGAACAGAAAATGCTCCTTACAGTCTTCATATCCTTATTTCAAAGAAATATGATAAGTTGAGCTGGGGAAGATGACCCATTGAAAAGAGAAACATGGTTGCGACAATTAACAGTGTAATACAGATTACTTTTGAAAACTGTTTTCTCAAATTCTTGTTTTCTTACCATTTTTCTAACCAAGTATATTATACAGATAAGCACTATATCCTGTAAGCTGCAATACGGCATAGATGCAGGTTTGCAGGATTAATTTTCTATTACGTTTTCCTTTTGCTTTCATGGCTTAGGGAACAGTAGGGCTCATCCATCCTAAAAGTGTGTACTTTAGTATCCCTGAGAAACCCCATGTATCCAACAGCTTTTAAACATGGCACGACTAGATTGAGGGATATACCAGCTACACCTCAGCTTCTCATTTTGATAATTCTCTCCTTCCAATGTCTAGGCATACTTTTTCTTCTTTTTCTTTCTCCTTTTAGTCCGGTAGCATACTGTATCACTATAGCAGTTATCGAAATAAGTCCTAGCAGTGACAGTCTCCTAAAATAGTATTACAAGAAAATAACCTGAAGAGACTGGATCTATTTGACAAGGAACTCTTCCAGTTTCTACATGCATGTTGCTAACAACAAATTACTGGTGAATAGGGTTGGCAAGAAAACAAGAATTCCATGTCCTCTAAAAATGTGAAGGTCTAAAATCTGCTTTTCCTGTGCTTCCTTTCATCCACCTGCAAATAAAGAACATGCCACAACTGCTTGCTGCTGCTAATCTCTAACATGGAACTCATAGGACCAATCTCTTGGAAAGATTGGTTACATAGCACACTCTGTGTGTGTGTGTTTGGTCTAGAATGCACACTAGGAAAGAATATATATCTTAAGCCATGGAGTATGTGTCTACTGAGGACAGAAATCAGCCTGTATAAGAGAAATGCTGTCTTTTGTTCTGGAATAACAGTATTGCCATCTGTGTTTCATCAGAAGCTTGGCTTATCAGACTAAGGGAATGCTTTCAGAAAAACGCTATCTTAAGAATGAAGTGGTTTTCTTATAATAACATCCGAATATTGTTATGATACTATGCTTTCCTGTGAACCCCTAACTTCAAGAAATATGCAGGAGCATCTAGATGCAGAAAGAGAGGGAGTGAGAATGTCTTTCTCACCCTGCTTTTTAGGAAGAACATTTGAGTTATAGCTACAGAATCACAGTTTCTACATTGCATTCAACCACTAGGAATATGATGTAATTGTTTATTTAGTTCATCAGCTTATCATCTGGACAGGAGCTCTTAAAAGCCTGCATTGACAAAATGTTGATGGAAATCCACAAACTCTAAATCTGTTCTTTCACAGACAAAGTTTGAATACCAGATGAGTCTCGAACCTATAAAGCAAACGTGCTGTTCACCGTTGAAACAGGACACCTGCAAGGTTCTTAAGAATGAGCCTTGCGGTGCACGCTTCGGAACTGCAATTGCTGCGGTGAAGGATCTCAACCTTGATGGGTATAACGACATTGTAATAGGTTCTCCCTTAGAGGATGACCATCGGGGAGCTGTTTATATTTATCATGGCCGTGGCAACACAATCAGTAAAAAATATTCGCAGGTATGAAGTATAACCTTACAGATTGGCAGCCACTGTGAAAGTATGTAGCTTAAATCCTGTTTTCCAATGTCTTCCCAACATTGTAACAAACTGTGATTTGACCTGTCATGACATCTTCTTTTTTAAAATGCTCTGTACTTATACTGATTTAAACAAGTTTTACTCTACTATTGTTAGAAAATATGTTTGCATGTTTTTATTAGAAACCTTCTGAAATGTTCAATTCAGCCAGAAAAGTAGATATTTTTCAATTCTGAAACTTTATAGTGTGTTCATCACCATGGTAACTGTCTTAGGAGTATTGTAGTGAAAATTTAATGTATTTAAGGAGTCTAAACGCCATCTGACTGCCAACAAACGTGTCTTGAATGTTCTTAAAAAAATCCTTCAATATGCATTGCATAAACTTATTAATGCTTTCCACAGCGTATTGCATCGGGTGGAGATGGGGAAAAAGTGAAATTTTTTGGCCAGTCTGTGCATGGAGAAATGGATTTAAATGATGACGGGCTGATTGATGTCACCATTGGAGGCCTTGGAGGGGCTGCCCTCTTCTGGTACGGTTACTCACAGCAACTGTCGGGCCAGAAAATGGCCATTTCTCTTAGGATACTGATGTAACTTGCATGCCCTGCTACTTGGGCTGTAGTGAAGATACTGGTTTCATCTTGCACTTTGCCATGGGCTGTGAATATTCATGTTTTCATGTCTGTCTGGAAAAACAAATATAAAAATTACTGGGTATCAGTAATAAATATAGGAATATTTTAGAAACCTTGTTAGCCTAGTATGAAGGCCTTGTCCTCCTAGGCTATCTTCAAAATAGAAACTAATTCCGCTTATGGTACTAAGTAAAATAGAAAAAAAAACCCAAACCCTAAGTGTTCTCTTTTTCATACTATATTGCATATTATCTTATTAGCAATATCAAGACAGGTTCAAATATAAAGGGCTCACTAAGAAAACTCATTTGACTTCCTAATAAGAAAACTCTAGCTTGACTCCCTACAGAAAGTCTTTGCAAAATGTAAGTAAACTTTTCGTTTCTTTACAAAAGAGCATAACTCAGATGACATAAAGAGCAATTTATTTTTTAAGGCAGAAGAGAAAAATACTGGTAGGAGAAATAAACAAGGTAACATGTAATTCCTCATTTCCAAAGGACAACTAAAACTATTTCTGTCTCTGGTAAGGCAATTGCTAAGCCAGATTCTTGCTCTCGCTGTCCTGTTGTTCCACCTAACTCAGCTGCTAGGTGATCAAGTTTGTCAGGTCCTGCTACTACCCTCAAGCTTCCAGCGTCTCCTCACCTTCATCTGGTAGTTTGTCTTTCTAAAAGCTCCATATGTCAGTGCAATGAGATGCCCCTTCACTGCATTGTTTACTTCACAAATCTGAAGAAAGCTATTTTGCCAGCTAAATCTTGTGCTTGTTCAGTATACTGGCATACTCTGCCTCGAGGCCAAAAGGGAACTGAGCCAGAGTGAAGGGAGAGGCAAGAATGAATTACAGGGACAGGGGCAAAGGGGAGTTAAGGGGAAGCAAAGTGGTAGTGAATCTCAGCCTGTTTGTCTAGCCATAGCCTAAGAGATGGCAGACTGCCCCCCAGCTCGTACATAATAACATGTTTGTCTGTGGATACCCCTGAAGATGGGTCTGGGCCTTTAGTCTCTTTTAAAATGGGACTGGCTCTATAGAGTTGCTTAAGAGCTTTTGAAAACATTTCATCTGGTATCTGTTCTGAACCAAGCAGAGCACCTTGGAGACACTCTGTGACCATTTTCTCTGTAATTTTTTGTTTACTGGTACTATGTATAGAGCTTATAGTTAATTACTTGTCTAGACTATCAAATACGTATATTTTAATGTTGAACATTGTACACTTTGTGAGTTGATTCTTAAGTTTTAAAAAGTTGCTGCTATTATTCTCAAGGTGTTTTCTCTCTGTGTTTTTGTTAAGGTCTCGTGATGTGGCTGAAGTAAATGTTTCCATGCAATTTACACCCAAAAGCATCAATATCCAACAACAAAATTGTCAGATAAATAAAAGAAAAACAATATGCATAAATGCCACAATTTGTTTTAAGACCAGGCTAAAGTCAAAGGAAGATATATTTGAAGCCAGTAAGTAGATAAACACTAAGCTATGGAATCTTTACACCAAAATTACTATGCTCGCATTCATTTATTTCTCAAAAAATGGAATGGAACTCTTCTGAATTCACTATTCAAAGTGCATTTCAGATACTTTGGGAAAAAAGAATATGTAGAGGCAAATTGGTTCATAATATTGATCTCAACTTCTTTTGCAGATCTGCAATACTGGATTACGCTTGATGCACAGAGACAAATATCTCGAAGCTTGTTCACAGAAAGCCATGAGAGGAAAATGCAAAAACATATAACTATCAAAGGGTCAGAATGTATTAAACATAACTTCTACATGTTGGCAAGTAAATCATTTAAAGTGTTTTTCTCATGTTGACATTTTAATAACCCAAGTGCATTCAATTAATTGTAATTTAACGGACAACAGAGTCTGCCTCCAGAATTAATCTTGAGAAGCGTACATAAAATTTGTTTACTACTTAGGATTTATAGATTTGTATATGTATATAGATATAAACTATTTACTTATATGTACAGTCTATTTACCTTTGTCTCTTTGTTTGTTGTCTCTTTGTTTGTGTCTGTCTTAAGAAAGAGCATAACACACTCAGAGGAACCAAGCAGCTATCGTGGTTAGTAGGGTAGTGCATTCAAAACTCAGCCGGAGCATGTGAGCTGGAAGTCCAGTTTCTGTACCAGTGCAATTCCTCCTACTAGAATATAGTAAAACGTCTCACAAATTAGTTCGGCATAGAGAATACTTATTCACTGCAAAATAGAAATGTAATTAGCAAATGTGATTATGAAATTGCCCAGATTGTAACTAATGCTCGGAGTGAATGGAGGTGTGTATAGTAAGCTGCCCACATTTAAAATGTTTAGTGACTTCACAGTTGTATCATAATTCAAAACTAATGATAAATGATGCCGAGAATTTACTTGAATATGCAATACCTCTCCTAACAGCAGGTCTCAGTTGACTTCACACAAAGTGATGCCACTGCTGTTCATCTTACTGATCTTTTCAGCACAACTAAATAAGGGAAAAGTCTATGAGATGACTGTTCTGAGACAGTTTTAAATGAAACTGTGTTGGATATGCTCAGACTATATGATATTTTTATTATGAGATGAGATACACAAAAATATTAATAGATATTTATAAGGATTGGCTTGTACATTAAATGCATTATCATCAATTGCAAGCATTCAAATGCTTCTCTAGCAAGGATGGCGGCAGCGTGACTGGAAAATATTTTACCTCAGCATTGTTTGGATTTTTTTAACCTCCTTAGATATTAAAGTGAATGTCCGTAACAGCAATTTTGTTTTCTTTATGTTCTAGGATAAACCTGACTTTCAGGACTCTGTAAAGGTTTTGCTGGAGTTCAATTTTTCTGATCCAGATAGTGGACCTGTGCTTGATAGCAACCTGCCAAATTCAATATCTGAATATGTAAGTCAGCAAAATTCTGTATTAATAACCAAAGTATTGAAGGTAAAATTCATAGCCTATGCAAGAGCTGAAAGTATTGTCCACAAATTGGCTAAAGAGGGAGGGTCATTGAGGCTGTCCAGAAGATGTTTCCTCTAAATGAGTCTTTGGGAGTGAAAAGCTTAAGACAATGTGCTTGGGAACGAGCCTGGGGTTTTAAAGCTGTCCAGAGTTAACTGAAGATAGAAGAGAGTACAAGCAATTTTATTGTCATTTTGTACATAGACAGAACAGTCTATGTTAGTCATTTACTGTGACGGTGCTTGGCATCTTTCATACTCCCACTATTGCCTCTTTTTCTAATCTGGATGAATCACTTACAAAAGAATGAGTATAAAGGTTGTTTTACCTGGGCATTTTATGGGATATTGGCATGTTTAACTGATTAATATTAGGAAAGACTTCTTTGATTGCCAAATAGAAGACCTTATATAAAATTAGATAATGAATTAAAATGCACTTATTTATTTTTAATAATAAATCTAATAAATTGAGAATAAAAATACTATTGTTGCAGATTCCTTTCACGAAAGATTGTGGAGCCAAAAATAAATGCATTTCAGATCTTGTTCTGAATGTAAAAGCAAGCATAGCTGGAGACAGGTAACTACACTGGGTTTATTGTATCACTTGATATCTGTATAAAATTTCTATGTAAATTATAAATTCTGTAGTCTATTAAGATAATGCTGTGGCATAATTTCTGAATCAGAAACAATATAGTCTAAACACCAAAAAAAAAAAGCCAAGACGTCAAACATCCTTTATTTATTTTACAGCTCTTCTCCATTCATTGTAAAGTCACGCAATGATAAGTTCACCATCCAGCTCTCTGTGAAGAACAAAAAAGACAGTGCCTATAACACCAGAGTTTTGGTTCAGTATTCTCCAAATATTATTTTTGCTGGAATTGAGGTAGGAGTTTTTCACATTATTTCATTTATCATAACTTATGTTGATAGAGAGATCTGAGGAAGCCTTTTTATTAAAACGGAATTTCACTGCTCTGGTATGATCTCAGTTGATTGGAAGAGATTCCCTGGGAGTGCTGTTCTTACCTATCCCTCTAAAAGAGTGTATTTATTTTAACCTAAGTGAACTCTTGCGTGGCCTCCATTAACTACAGACGCAAGTTTCACAATGACAATTAGGCAGTAAATCCCTGCATCATAGATGCATGTCAGCACCATGGATCATCTGTACATCTGTAGAGCCAGAAATGCCTCGTTATTTGTCAGTAGAGCTCCTGAGCATCTAAAATTCTCCTTTTGCACATGTATAGAAAAAGCACTGGCAGCATAGATCAGTGCCTGCCTCCTCCCTGCCTCAGATAGCATTTCGAAAGTAGCCGCTTTTCTGCCTGCCTCAGAATATATGCTATGAATTCACCTCAGTTCAGGTGGGAAACATTAGGAGAAGTTTGTCTTCTATCAACAGTCCTGATATTGCACATTAGGAGAAGTCAGAGATCCATAGCAATGTTGCTGACCCTGTGGCAATAATTTTATGGAGAATGAATGTCACTTTTATGCCAAGTAAGGAATGCATTTACAAAATTACATGTAAAGACTGTGTACTTATGTTGATCTGCTAGACTCCATGACTAATTTGTATGATATCCAGTTTGTATATAAAGGCTAATGTTCAAAAGACCTTCAGTGGACGGGAATAATGGTTAGTAATTGATGTAGATGTCCACAGGTGGAAATTGTTTTGTAGAAGTTGTGGCTTGCTATTTTTGTTCCAGGTCAACTAATTTGATTCTTACAATATTTTGATGATGAAGGGGGCAGTGGTATATATATTCAACAGGACCTTGATGCTTAGTCAAAATTTAAAGAGAAGTTTGCACAAGGTTGTGATTTCATTTTCTTTTCCCTTTAGGATATACAGAAAGATAGCTGTGAATCTAATCACAACATCACCTGTAAAGTGGGATATCCATTTCTAAAACCTGCAGAAGAGGTAAAAGGTCCACCTGCATGCAAGTTCTCCTTGCTTCATGCTGTTCTAAGGCCAGGGCAGTCCCTATCACCTCTGAATTTCTTTTCTCTTGTGTTCACCCCAAAACCTGTCCATTCAGTTTCCCAAGCTATCCTTGATGTGAACTACACTGAGCCACATAGGAAAACATCAGATCTTCAGTCCCTGGGCAGGCAGCTGTGGTATGTGAGGAGATAATAGGTGCATATTGCTGTCCTTGGCACTGTCAGGGGTCAAGTGGTACACCTTGTCAAAAGGGTCTGTCTTCATGTATAGAGGCCATTGGTTAGGCTATACTGATAAGACATTAGTTACTGTGGCTTTCCACAGGTTGGAGCCTAGGGCTTTGTTATTTCATATATAAAATTTAGTCAGTTGGTTGTAAAGAGAGTAAGCTGGTATGTGGAAACGCTAATCTGGATCTTCCAAAGCCAGGCATCAAGACTTCACTTCTGCTCAGTGGAGAATGGGGGGCCTTTCCAGCAAGTCCACTTAAAATCAAGCTCCAGCTTGAACAGCTCCAGTGATAAAGCTTTATGTCCTGCTGGAACAGAGAGGGAGCTTTAGCAAAACTAGGCCTTTGAAAATATGCATCTAAGCCTCACTTGAACAGCTGTACTATTTAACTGCAAAATATCAATTTACATGCAAATAAGACCAACTGTCTTTCCTGGCAGTTTTCTTGCCTGTTCCTCTGTCACATCAGGCCTGTGTTGCAGATGCGTAACAGAGGGATGATAGGAGGGATGTCCTCTTACATTGTCTCCCACATACATGTTCTGGCTTGTGCCTTAGACTTGTAGGAATTAAGTCAGCTGTTACTTTCTTGCAGCCATATAAGCGTACTACCCAGTGCTGGTGCCCACAGTGCTCTGTTCTCAGTTTTACTGGGTTTTTCACATTTTTCTTTTCTGCTTTAATTGTTAGTTTGCCTGTAGCTATAGATCCCTTAATTTAGAAATTTCATCCTCTCCTTTGCATTCAGAAATGAATTAATCTCTGATTCACTGATAAGCATTCCTAATACATCCTTTCTAAACACTCGTCCTGGCTTTTTTTTAATATGAGGAAATATCTAAGACAAATTCCTCTGGGTCACTTTGTAATAAAGATTTGTGCACATGAAAGGAAGATTAAAGTCTGAGCTGAAAAATCTTTTGCTTCATATAAAATTACCCTTAAGGGTCAGGGTATGAAGAGGGACATGTTTGTGACAATGTTCCCAAATTTTGTGTAGTGCCTAATTGCGACAGATTTGTCCTAATTATAGTGAGTAGGGAATTTTTGTGAGACCTAGTCGTCATTTATTCACATTGTAAACATTCCTGTTCTCTATTCTAGCTGTTTTACTATATATTTAGTGAGATTCCAGCAGCCTTCTATCGACTTCTTATCTCGACTGTAATTGCCAGGCTTGGAAAGTTTTTTTCTTCCTCATTAGGGAAAATAAATTCATTGCAAGACTAGGTGGTTTCTATTGCGGATTATTTAGCTATGTAATTCTAATACACTATATAATAAGTTTTACTGAGGCTTCTCAGTTCTGAAAATTTGAGACTTCTCTCTAATAAGTGATAACTATTAGGTTTCCTTCTTGGTTGGGACTCAAAAAAATTGATTCATTCACAGAAAAGTGTTAAAATGTGAATAAGTATTCCATAGATAAAAGTAGCAAAAATTTACTCATTTTTCATCAGATCAAACCCTAGTAGTGTGCTTTTATTTCTTTTTTTTTCTTCTTTTAAATTGTGTAATGTATTTCCCTAAACAGATTTCCTTCAAAATATCATTCCAATTCAACGCATCATATCTCCTGGAAAATGCTACTGTTCATGTATACGCAACAAGGTTAGTTTTAGTTACAATCATTACTTGTTTACCTTCTGATATTTTTTTTCATAGAAAGCTCTGCAGCTTTGTGTTTCGTAGTAAAACAAGAATGACTTTTCTGAACTCAGTTGTTGTTAAACAATCTGTAGAGCTGGCAGCTTTGCAGATGTAATTGGTTCAGCAGTGGACTAAGAGGACTAAATAAATAGTTGTTTGTCTTTAGAACCTGAGAGTCACAAATGAGTCATAATTTCTAATAGGTTTACCTTAGGAAAAGTTGTTGCATACTTTAGTATGAATCAGTTTATGAGAAGGAAGAAAGTCTGGCCATCAAAAAACAAGACCATTGCAGAAGTTGTCTGCGATAAAGGAATGCATTTGCCCTCAGTGTTTGCTGTCCCTGCAAAATCCAGGGATAACGTAAGCGTAGTGGTCCTTGCTCCACTTTCATTCAGTCAACTGCAGTCTGTAATTTTAACAAAGATCAGTTTCTGAGCTGGGACTTAAGTATTTAGTTACTGGAAATAGTATCTTGAATTTATTTTTAGAAGGTAGTAATTAACTAGAAGTGTGTGTTTTTATACCCAGAAGTGTAGGTATTTCAGTTTCTTAACATCCATTCCCACTTAGTGTTGTCTCTGCACATTCTGATCTGAGTGGTATTTATTTTTTTATTTTAGTGACAGTGAAGAACCACCTGAGACCTTGAGTGACAACAGAGGACACGTTACAATTCCAGTAAAATATGAAGTAGGACTAATATTTGTAAGGTATTGATTCTTGTCCTTACCTTTATTTGCTAGCACAGGTGCTCCTCTGTACTTTCATTTGCTAGCACAGGAAACAGCAGGTGTTCAGAGAGAATATAGTGTGGTCTTGTTGTTGAAGTGTGCTCAGTATCTACAGATGGCAGCTTCTATGCTTATGAACAAGAAGCACGGCTTGATTGAAAACAGCAGTTTGTGAGAGCTGACACAGACAGGACACAGGAACAACCACAAAACCACAGATGAAAGGCAAAGAATAAATTTAATCTCGATACATCACGGATTGGGAAATCTCCCAAGCAGCACCTGGGCAGATGTCTGCCAGCAGGGGACACAGGCACCACGGAGGGAGAAGGAGTCATTATTAGTGAGAGGGTCCTTGTTACCAAGAGAGTGAGAGAGCGAGAGCTCACGCTTGCTGTTCGGGCCTGGATTTCAAGGATTCAAGCAGTCATAGCTTTCCACTTTGCTTTGATCCTCTTCAACAGCAGGGCAGGAATCTCGGGCATGTTCGATAAGGTGCCCCTGAGTCCACCCCAGGCCTACCTTATCTAAGCGCAGGTACTTGTTGAGTTCTTGTTCTACTTGTTGAGGACCTAAGACTAAACAACAATTAGTGTGATATATGTGTTTTTCAGCACCCCATGTGCGAGTCACTTGATTACAGAATCACAGAATCTCCATGGTTGGAAGGGACCTCTGAGATCATCGAGTCCAACCACATAAAAAAACCACACACACCCCACACCTCCCCCCCCAAAAACCCCCCAAAACACCCCAAAAAAACCCTCACAAAAAAGCACCCACCAACCAAACCCCACACCCAAA
>JAHREE010000379.1:154659-178175 GCA_033628505.1 Tringa tobata
AGGGCAATGAGGTCTCCCCTCAGCCTCCTCTTCTCCAAACTAAACATGCCCAGTTCCCTCAGCCTCTCCTTTTGTGACTTGTTCTCCAGACCCCTCCCCAGCTTGGTGGCTCTCCTCTGGACACGCTCCAGCCCTTCAGTGTCCTTCCTGTAGTGGGGGGCCCAGAACTGAACACAGTGCTCAAGGTGAGGCCTCACCAGTGCTGAGTACAGAGGCACCATCACTTCCCTACTCCTGCTGGCCATGCTGTTCCTGATACAGGCCAGGATGCTGTTGGCCTTGTTGGCCACCTGAGCACACTGCTGGCTCATGTTCAGCCATCTGTCCGGATTGTGTTAACAGTCTTCCTCACCCCTCCTTTTCCACAGATACATGAAACAATGGAGCAGTTACTGTCCCTATCTTGCTGTATCTCCATTTTATCTATTTAAATTTGATCTGCAGTTTCAAGTACAACAGCAGCTTTTGTTGATTCCTGTACTTTGCTCTATTCATTCAAAGGTGTTTCAGGTGCATAAGAAACCAGCTTCCTGATGGCCCTGAGTCTGTAGCACTATAATATTGCATGGTGTGGTGTTCGATTTTCAGCTTCAAAAATTAGCCTTAAGTTTAGATTCTCAGCGTTTGTTTTTATCAATCCAGACATAAACTTTAATGCAGGTATTGTAGTACACTTTATTTTCAGAAATAGCTAAAATTCAGTTAAATTCTAACCCTAAAAAACGTTACAAATATTATCAGTAGACTACACTGCATAGTGCGCGGGTGTAAATAATGAAGTCAAATTTGTTTTGGATGCATTTCATGGTTCAAATCCAGACTTTGTTTGTCCCATAGGGAATAAGGTTGAATTTAGAACGTTCTGGTTTTGTTCTCTTTTTACTTAGTTCTGTCATTTATAGAAGCCTGCTTGTTTTACATGGGAATACTTGGGCTAAGGGACTACACAGCTAGAATAAGAACAGCAGAATCAGGCCCTGATATATTATTTTGGGGAACAATATTTGCTTATTTTGTAGTTTTATCTGAACAAAAGATTTAAAAAGTACATAACAAAAATTGAGTGCTACTTATAAAACAGCTGAGTTGAACTTCAGTGGAAGTAGCAGTGCACTCTTAATTGCAAGGCTAGTCCTGGAGGATTCATGAAATAATGAAAAGACTTACATTATTAACTGCTAGTGTTTTTATGAAGTTTGTGTGCTTATTGGGGTTTTTAAATGTGGTTTCTTTTTTTTAACCCACAGTGTTTTCAAAGAGCACCATGTTATAATTGCAGCAAATGATACTGTCCCTACTGCTATTAACACAACAGAACAGATTGGGGATGAAGTTATGCTACATTATAGGGTAAGAAACAATTAAAACTGTATGATATGCATACTGGTTTCATGGTGGTTTTTTTTCATTTGTTTTAAATCACTTAATATGATAACCTATTACTTAAATAGCAGCTGTGTCAACTGTTAAACCTTCTACATGGGTATTTTGTATTTAACACTTTTTTTTTTTTTTTTTTTGCTTACTTGCTTTGGAATAAAGTGAGTCAGAGGTTCTCAGGGTGGTCCATCCCTGTGGAGTCGTTCTGGTTGGGCTTAGAGCTGCTGCCCTCAATAGGGTAAAGAAAGCATGTCCTGGTAAATGAGAACTTGACCTACATTTGCTGCAGTTTAGAACAGGTATTTCCAAAATCCAGTCAGCTTTGAAAAAGGCAAATGCCATGCCCTGATAATGTTGCCATCCTAATGGAATGAATATTGCAAACTAAAATCACATAGAAAAGATATTGAATGGACTAGAAGCCAAGCCTCAAGTTGCAGTAGGACTGAATTTAGTTATCTTGAGAGCAAGCTTGTTTTCCAGTGTCAAATCTAAACCTGAACAGTGGTCCCACACAAAAGTGGTAAGGGTCTCTGAATCAAATTCTGTCTGTGAAAAATGGACCATGGGAAAGTTCTCATTCTCGCTAATTTGCAATTGCAAAGAATTTTTGTCTACTATTTAGCTGTCCTTCAGTGTTTTACTCAGCTAATTCTTTAAACTAGAAGTTAAAATCCAGAATCTTGAAGCTTTTTTGGCTGTTTAAGACATTATTCATCTCATTTCAAAATCTTTGTTTTCCAAATGTAAAAGCTGGTGGACTGCAGAGCATACCATTTATAATCTTGTAAGCAAAACCCACCTCTGCAAGCAGCTCCTCACAAATGACTAGTCAAAAGAACAAAAGTTAAACAGGTTCTTGAATAAAGCTTGTCCACTTCAGAGTCAGGATCATCAGTTCTCCTGCCAGCAATTCCACCTAGGTGTTTTCTCCATCCACATCCACAGCAGGCCTGTTCAGAAGGAGCAGCAGCTTACAATAAGTCCTGTGATCTTCTCAGGGAAAACAGGGGAGAGGAGCGGGTGAGCAGGAGGACTGTTGCCTAAGAACACCTGAGGAACCAGCAGGAGCCACCACTGGTATAGTGGCTCCTCTCCCATGTTAAAGCATTTGGGGGGGATTTATTAAAACTTGAAATTAAATTATGTTAGATAGAAGTCCCAGGTGATATGAAGGTGCACTAAACAAGATAACAAAACCAAAGACCACAGAAGAATGTGTCTGCTAATTCACAACAGGCTGTTCTTTGGGAAAAAGTAAGAGTTCATCACAGCACTTTTTGTATAACTGACTGTAGAAAAGTTTAAAAAAAAACGAAGAAGTAAAGAAAAACACAGGAAAGGAAAAAACTCACAACCAAATACCAACAAAATAAAGAAAGTGCTAATCAAAATATCTTTCTTTTTTTTATAGATTGAAAAAGGTGAACATTTTCCAATGCCAAACCTCACACTGCAGATCTTATTTCCTGATGTAACAGCAGCCAAGAACATGCTTCTCTACCTTACTGCGTTGTCCCATTCCCAAGTAAGCCGGGATTTCCATTTTTATGATTAATTTAAATTTGAAGATTTTGTTGTAACAAACTATAAAATGCAAACATTTTGAATTATACCTTGCTTCAATGTCCGTATTGCTTCTAGTCTAAAATACAAGAAGCTGGTGTTTTAAGAGTATGTACGGATATGCATAAGAAGACAGAGAGATAAATTTTCTTAAAAGCAAACAACCAAATTTAAAGTAGTGTTGACCAATAACTGGGCTATAACAAGGTTAATTTGATATTAATGAGTGATGAGAGGCCCAGACTGAGATATGTGACAAGAGTTTCTTTCTTAATTTTGCCTACTGAGCCTCAAATTATCTCTGTTGTCAGCAGTGCATATTGCAAATGCTCTAGTTCTGCTGTGTACATCTAGAGCTCAGTCTCCTCTTCAGTCCTCCCCTTTCTGTTACTGCAGTTAGCCTTCCTGCACATCTGCTCCCTAGCACTACCAGTCCTCTGGCTTCCTCCTTCTCTGGGGGACTGACACATCTTGAAGGGGATTGTAGGTCATGTCTTTCAAATGTTCTTCATCAGAGCCCTCATTTGAGTTTTTCCATTTAACTTCTCCAGAGCAGCTGGAGGAGATCACAATTCCAGCAAGTCCCATGATTCCAGATCTGTATATATTAAAATTGGAGCTATCTCAGTAACCAGGTGGCTGAAGAACCCAGATATCACTAAGCAGTGACCTAGACCTCTTTATTTTTTTTCAATCTTTCCCTCAGAGACACATACACGGACACCTCTATCCAAATATTTCACTTAGTTTTGAGGTGTTGCACTACTGAAAAATAAACCAAACAGCCTAAATTAAAGTTCAAGGTTCACTTTAAAACAACAACAACAAAAAAAGATCCAAACATCCCCAAATTTTTCATATTTAGAATACAAAGAAAATGTATCCGTTCCTAAATTCCTTCCCCCATTATTTGCATTCCTAGGCAATCACCGCATTTGACCCAAGTTTGCATATAAACTCAACAAATCTGTGCCTTTTCTGTGGGTATAATTCATCTACTGCTAGCTACACCCTAGCGACAGTAGTGTGCCAAGGTGCACTGCAGGGGCTTCGCAATCCTCTTCATGCCAGTAATCTGAAAGTGACTGAAAAAACAAATTCCCTTGCACCAAAGACACCCAAGGATTTCCTGTCTGCTTTCGAAGGAGCCATGGAAGTCTAGCAGTGCTCCAGAGCCTGCTCCCCCTTCCTGGACACTGCAATGGAGGCTCCTGAATCCTGCACTTTACCTGCCCATCTGCTTGCTGAGGTGGAACTTATGTGGATTTCCGTGCAAAAGCTCTTAGCAGTTTTAATAGCCAACTCTTGCTGGTTCATGTAGTTGTCATCGTGCAAGAAGCTCTTGCTTGCTTCTACAGATGTGTAATTTGCTGGATAGAGTTTAGGCTAAATTATGTCGTAAAAAAGCTCATTTGTTGTTTGAATAATTCTATTTTAATACCTACACCATCTGAATTTCCTGTTCTGCACTCTCCCAGTATGCAGTTTTATTGCATTTAGAGGTTAGTAAATATTATTGTTATTTAATATTAAATATTATTAATGTTGGCTTGTTTCCAGAGCTTTTTTTTGTAATAGATTGCTTATTCAGACAATAAAAAAATATTTCTATTTCTGCTACCAGAATGCCATCTGCCAAAGTAGTTACCCTGTAGACCACTTAAAGATCAGCGCTGGGAAATCGTTTGTATTGCCAAAAATAAAAGAACCTACAAAGGATACAATTATGGTAAGCTCAGATACAGTATATATGTTCATGCCAGGTATTATATTTATCTGCAATAGATATGTAAAAGCTTCATATAAACTGTATCCTGTGGAAACTCACTTTGCCTTAATAGCCTGAAAAGGCATCTTTATGTAGACTAGCTGTAGTTTTTATTTGCCTACAAAACTGTATATGGAACTGAATTTGGGTGTTTTTTTTTTTAAATTTAGCAAATGTGTAAATAGCAGTAGTACATTTGACAGATGAGTAAATCTTCACCTTCTGTATTCCCATTGTAATTAATAAATAGTAATATTTTAAAATACTCTCATCTCCCTTGCAACTTTTTTAGACAGCTAGCTGAAACTACTTTCATGTGCTGGCACTCTGATCTGACAGATTTTCCATGCAACTGATAAAAGTAATTGATGATCTGATTTGGAAAGGATTAGCCTCTCGCTTTTAGATGTAAGAGTTGCAAAGTAGTTTTGCTGCCATGGTTATGCCATGTCAGGGCGGAAACCATCATGCTGCCTCTTCAGCATAGAGGCACATTTTGAGTTTCTGGTGCAAATGAAACCATACCATGGGAAGAGCATTTTGCCATGCTTATCGTAGTCCTTCATAGAGGTGATAAAGGTCTAGGCTAAGGAAAGGTTTCCAAAGCATTGAACATAATTCTGGCTGTCCTCCCAGCTAGCAAGTGATACTGGGAAGTAAAGATACTTAAATTTGTACACAAACATCCCGCCCTGCTTGAAAGATTCAAGCGTCCCACGATTTGAAAGGCTCAAAAAGCACTGCAGAGAAGCCAGAAAAAAAAACAACTTGCTGTTACAGGCTGTGCCTCCTTCAGGAGCTCTGCTGGTGCCTTTTGCTGCATACCTACAGTAACAGAGCTTCTTCAAGGCTAAGCAAGTCTGCCAAAACTGAGTCTATTCTCTCACAGCATTAATATCTCAACTTGTTTTATATACTGCAGTGTCATTTTTACATAAAAAGCCCCAGTAATTACTATCAGTTTAGTATTAGTGTCATAGCAAGTCTTTGATCTGTATATATAGTGTTTACATGTTTTTATTTTAGTAATGTGAAAAGTTTCTTCTTATCAATTCATGCTGGTGCCTTTTAAACAGGACTGTGACACATACAACTGCGCGTCTATTAATTGTGCCCTGGTCCCATCTGACATATATCAAGTGAATGTTTCATTAAGAGTATGGAAACCTACCATCATAAAAGTAAGTAAATCCCATTTGTATTCAGAATACTCTTGGGTTTGAGACACTTAAGCCAATGTTTCTAACATCTATTAAAATTATACCTCTCATTTTCATAAGTCTCTACAGTCCTCTAATATTTGATATAATTTCTCTTGCTATTTTAAAATTTTCTCAAAATTAAGTTACATGCATTTTATTATCCTTGAAGTAAGTACTTAGAACTTATTAGGAAATTCAAAATATGGTTAGAAGACACCTCTTACTTATGCTGTATTCATGGTCATTGTTTTTTAATAGCTATCTATGCATCCACAAATTCTAATTCAGCAGATGTCAGGAGGGGTACAGAGAAGCATATAATTTTTAAGTAAGCTTTAATTTGAAAAGATTTCTCAAGTCTAGAAAGGACTTTGTGATCCAAAAGTGCAGAGAAGAGAGAGTCCACCTGAGAGCAGTATTGTCTGACAAGAACAATGACCAGGCTGTGGTCCATTCGGCTCAGTTGATAAATTTCTGATACTGAGTTCCTGTTTTGTGTCTTTGTCTTTCTCTAGAAAATCACAGGACAGGGGGGGAGATATAGCAGAATTTTAGAAGGCTTCAAATCTATCCCTGTGGCCAAACTACTATTCCAGGGTTATTACTATTTCTTTGAAATCACTGCTCTCTGCTATTTCAAAGTTGTATTGCTGTCTTGTAGCAGTGATGTGTGTGCTAAAGGTGACACACAT
This sequence comes from Tringa tobata, assembly GCA_033628505.1. NCBI lineage: Eukaryota > Metazoa > Chordata > Aves > Charadriiformes > Scolopacidae > Tringa > Tringa tobata. The sequence goes on from JAHREE010000379.1 coordinate 161,268, forward strand.
GAGCAGGTTCACTGACTTTCACATTTTTCAGCACCTCCCAAAACTTTAAGTTTTGCTTTCACCCTTCTCATTTCTACAAAGCTACCTACTTCAAAATACTTAATTATAAATCATAGCCATTTCTTTCTTCTTCCAGGCAAGCATTCACAGCTTAACCCTTGTTGTGAAAGCTTTACTTAGGAGTGAGAACTCATCACTGATTTTGAGAAAAGACCATCAAAAACTGGAGGTAAGGACATGATAATTCATGGATTTACTCTTCAAAGGATTTCTTGTGTCACTGAATCGTTCATTTTCATTCATTACTAGTGAACTAATTGTTACCTGTTGTATTCTAAATAAAAATTATTTCATATTAGAGTAGAAATGTCAGAATTACTGAGATCATGATATCAAAAGACCATTACCCACCATTGTACCTGGGTGAGAAGTACTCTCTGAAGAATTTCTGCCTGCTGCAGTATAAATGCTTCCAGCATCTATGTAAATTAAAAGCACAATTAATTCTCTTTTAACAAATCAATTGTATTTTAAAACTGGTCCTGGGTCATTTAGAAGTGATCTTACTCTGTACATTGTATCTTCTTTATTATTTATTTATTTATTATTTCTTTCCATTTCATTATCTGAGTTATATATTTGAAACAGAATCTTTAATTTTTCATAAGTTCCCTGTCATTTTCTTAGAAGAAAATGTAAGAAGTAAGAAACTACACAACATTAAAGTAGGGGTTTCAGGTGTAAAAAGAAATGTCTTCAATTTTTTTAGAGTTGTTATTTATCCTTTAATACAGTTTATTCCAATACATTTATAGTGGTTAATGCACTGCTTTTCTGTGATAAATTGTACATGCTGGGGATTATTTACTACAAGACACATTTTAAAGCAAAAGTCTTATTATGCGTTATTATTGTTAATGCCCCCAAAACTTAAAGCAAGGTAATATACAGTATGAAGTACATCTTGTGCAAAGTATTTTTGGAAATATAAACAGCAGCTATTTGCTGGTATTATATCCAAGCATATCTTTTAAGAGATAGATTAAAATTCAATCCAGGAGTGAAAACACAGCTGAGAGGGTTACAAATAATGAGACCTGCCTTTACAAACCAAGGAATTTCAGAATTAAGTTTTTTAAAGACATAATTTCAAATTGAATGCTTAGTGTTCAGCTCTGCAATGCTTTTTTGAACTATAAGGTTGTGTGTCTAATAAATTCTTAAGTTAAAATAATTCAAACTCTTATATAGTCACATTCATTTAAATATGAATATTCCTTATTTCATTTAGTTTACACTAAATATGACTGGTTTAAAATCAAATTAGTATGTACACTTATTTCATTTGACTGGTTTAGAAGCCACCTTTAAGGGAGGCAGGCATTGAGTGATGAACACTCAAAAGCAACTCCCTAACATACATTTCAACTACTCATGGTTTTGGTCCTGTAGCCTGTCTAACAGTGACTACTGACTTATAGCAGGGCCAACCGTCATCAAATCAATACACTTACAAAGTGCAAGATATTATGTAAATATAGAGTTTCATGTTGAAGATTATTTTCTCAGTTCCCTCTTACAAATTCCTGCACTTGGAATGAAGTGGGACCCTGGAAAATCACTGCATGCTGATAAAAGTCACGCTGCTCTGTTGACATTTTAGAAAGACAAGTTACTTATTGCTTACATTCTGAACACTTTGCAGACCATGATTAAGATTTCCAAAGAACTCCCGCCAGGTACAGTCCCCCTATGGGTTATCCTCCTGAGTATCTTCGCTGGACTCCTGATTCTTGCACTGCTTATATTTGCTTTGTGGAAGGTAAGCTGCATGTTCTTGTCTTCATGAAGCTAAACAAATATGGTTAAATTCTCTGCTGTATCATTCTCATAACTGGAACCTCACAGACACTAATCACTAACGTTGTCTAATAAGTGGAGTGAAATCTTATCAAAATGACAAAATAACTAATAACTGCATTTTTCTAATGTGTCACATGCAAAGCTAACCAATTGAAACCTGTATTGCCAGTACGTTACGAAAAGAAAAGTAAAAAGATTCTTGTACGATTAAGGGTTTATTAAAGGAGTTTTTTTATTGACTTTGGCTGTAGCCTTTGATACCCAGGTTTTCTCTTTGTGCAAGAGATGCTAGGCCTGTAGTGTAAGTATTGCCACAAGTGGGCACTCTTCTCCAAGCTAAATATTTAGTTCGTACTAGTGTTAGAAGGTTAGAGTTTATAAATTTCAACATGCGTAGTCTATTGAAAAAATTGACAAGTAGAAAATAAAGTATTACTTATTCAATTGGGTGTGAAATATTATTAAGTGTTTTAACCTTTGACACTATTTGAGCATAACAATGATTCAGCAATCACTCTATACAATAACCATACTCTTTTTGTCTGCTGTCATTACATATCTCTTTAGTTTTTCCGTTCCAGGAAAAACAATGTTGTACTTAAGTGATAAAATTGTAAACAACTTTTTACTTTACTGAAAGTATTATAATAGAAGAACCGGCACATGAATGCAACCAATATGCGTGTTATGCTTTGAGCAGCTCTTAGTCAATTTTTTCTTTTCTGCAGGCTGGGTTTTTCAAGAGACCGCTCAAGAAGAAAATGGAAAAATGAAGAAAAAAAAATGGAGAAATTTTTGCTCAGGTCTGCCTCAAAAATGTTACTGTAAAATTATAAACTTAGATGCAGTGGTCACAATGTTTTCTAAACTCTGGTGCATTAGAAAAACAAGAAGCAGAACAACAAGAAGCAAATCAAGCACACATGCAAAGGATAATGCAAAGGAAGAATAAACAGCCTTATGGCATTTTGTAATACTCAAGGACATACATACTTTCAAGTGTTACTCATTTTTGGAGAGTGACAGTTCAAAGATTCTAACATTTTTTAATATGGAAAATGTGTAATCATATTTTTATATACCTATGTATGTGGAATTACTTTTCATTCCAAATTATGCAACAAGTCAGCCTGTATGTAGCAATCCCAGTCTTTTTTATCACCTTATAATTTTCAAGAGAATTTTCAAAAGAAAATAATTTTCAGAAGAAAAAAGCCTAATTTTAAAAATTTCCTCCTTATGTCAGTTCTGTGAAAGCAGACTGACAGTTCACAAAGCAGAACATGCAAATTTTGAGAATGCACCAAATAGTGTATGGTAACTGATGTAATGACAATTCAGAAGATTGAAGCACCCACATATTGAAATACCTTGGACTTCTCTTTCTGCTCATTTTAGCATGTCCAGATGAACCCAGGATACTCCAAGGAAAAGATTTTTATGGTCAGGCAGACCATAAAGAATTGATCCATTAAATTACATTACTGTTTGAACTTGAAATAGATTTTTGGCAGGCCTAAAAATGTGTAGACAAAGTATTCAAGCCCATCTGATTGCACACTGTACTCAAATAAGCAGGGACAGATTCTATCTGCAAATTGAAATGTCCATATTTATGCAGAAAATGTTTAGAGGTACCCTGAAAGTTTGACTCTTACTGTATATCTTGGAGTAGCCAGGAGGGTGCTTCATAAACTGTCACTGTAAATTTATTGTGTAGCTATTTAATCCAATGAGTTTAAAGTGTACAAAATGATAATTAACAAAAGAACACAGATAGAAATTTCAGCACTGGCAAGCTTCTTCTAGTATTATAAATCATGTATCGTCTTTGTTACTTATGAGTTTAAGAAGTGATGAAGAATTTTCATACTAAATAAGCACTTAACAAATGATGTTTATTTTGTGACAAAGATTGAAAGTTTATATGAGAATACACTGAAATGTAGATAGCAAAAGATTTCTTTAAGAAATTTTTTCTTTCTATTTAGACTATTCAATTTCCTCCTTTCTTTCATGCACTTGTCTTCCTTCCACAAGGATCTCCCCCTGTGGCTCTTGGGCTGTGCCTTGTCCTTGAAAGCTTCCTATGTTACTTGCAGCCACACAAAATTAACAGTAGAAAATGGAGGCGTCCAGGCAAAGTGCGATGTTGCCTCAGTATGAGAGGACTCAGTATTGATTGCCAAAAGATCAGAAAACGTTAAGGAGGCATACTAAGTTCTATAGGACATACTTGTTTGCAGAAAAGCTTTGCCTTGCCAAAGAAGCCAGGAAAAATTCTTCTTCCTCTTGGTACAAATGTCACTGAAATGAAAAAAAAAATAAAAATAATAATGCAGTTTGCCAAAAGTTTTTAACTTAGCACTGACTTTATAGCAATAGCTTAAAAAGCAGTAATATATTTCATAAGGACTTTTTTTCTGTAAGAAGAGACCACAGATTGAGTTGAACATGCTGGTAAGTACAACTCTGGAAGTGTGCCAGAAGGTGCTTTATTGTGTGAAAGATGTTGTCACTATTAAGTTCCTTCCAGTTAGTTCCTAAATTAGAGAGAGTAGTCATTGGGAAAGGCTGAGACTGATGTGAACACAGCAAGTAGGATTAAGTTTGGAAGTGCTTGCAGTTTCTCCTCGTGTCTGTGGGAAAGGTGGTTATTTCATAACAGCAGCCTGCTGCATGACTCAGAGGAGAGGCCAAAGGCTTCTGTGGGAACGCAGTGGGTGGCTCTGCTTTGAGGAGCCTGGGAGAGCCACCGAGCCAGAGGACTTGCCGGGCTGTGCTCGCCTGCACGCCTGAAAGTGCACCCTGTCTGAAGGGGTGGGAGGTGAGCTGCCCGGTTTCTGATGAGCACAGAGAGAAGACAGGAAAGGAAGCAAAGAAATGACGTAGAGGAGTTGTGCAGAGAATCCCCGCTTCATCCATCATGTGAGTTAAATAGTCCTTGAAGGAAGGCAAAATCCATTTGTTGGACAGTGAGGATAAATTAATATTCACAGAGCTGTTTTCAGTCCCATGTGAGGTGCAGGTTTTATTTTAGGAAAATGTGGGTTTTTTTGCCAATTTGTTTGAAAGACTTAAATGGCACTTCTCACTCTACCATCCAAATGCCTCAGAATTGTAAGTGGTTTTTTTCTCTATAGTATCTCGGTAAAGGCAGAACAGTGCTGTTATCCTATTATGATTTGTAAAGGAACAGAATTATGAAAGAATTGTGAGTCACCTATGCACACATAGAAAGTCTGTGGTAGCAGAGGAAGTACTTATTATTACTATTCAACCAGTTTGTTAACCATGAGGTAATTTTTCCTGGCTTCATAAAAATACTCACAAGTTGTGCAAGCCACAGATCATTTTTATGCAGCATATTTTTATTTTGTCTGTTTCACTTTTAGTTATGATAAGCTGTTAACCACAGCATTTTACTTTTCTGATGGAGTTTCATGTCTTATTTTAAAGCATCAGCCTAACTGAAAAAATGTAAGTGAATAGAACAGTCTATTTCCCTAGATAAAGACTATGCAAAAATACGTAACTATTTTATCAATGCAAAGTATGTTTGAGATCAGTGTTCCATTCTTTTTAGACTTGCTTTGTACTGTAACAATAATAAGCTTCATATAACCACACTGCTTTCCTCTTTGTCATGATGCTTTCTTCCTTTTCACATTTGTTTTATTATCAGATTTTCAATTATATTATCTATTTAAAATATAACTATATAAAGGGGATAGCACTATAGCACATTATTCTTACACAGGATAAATTAGTAAAATCATTATTTTTGTCCATAAAAACCTTTCCACACAGCACTGCAAGAGCAGTATTTTACTGCTTTTCAGTATATAGAACAGAAGAGCATACTGAAAGTAATATTCCAAACATCAGGAGCATCTCACCGAAATTTGGCAGGCACAAAAAATATCAGAACAGCATGTAATCTGGTGTGTTCCTAAAAAAGGACACATTAGGGTTGTAATGTGATTCTAATAACGAACAAACTAAACATTTTTTCGTTCAAATAAATACCTGTGAAAAAACAATAATAATAAATTGGGTGTACAACCAGAGCTTAAGCAATGGATGGAGTCTGGCTCAGCTCAGTTACTGACTTCAGCACTGAAGTAGCTAATCTTGGAGGGGCTAAGAAGCTACATTTCTATAGCGTAGAACTGCCCTGGAAAGGAGAAAGAGCTTTAAACCATCACTCCTGCTTCATTTGGAGGTTGTTGCAGGGGTTGTTGATCCAGTATGTAATTTTAGAAGACTTAGAAAGAAGCATCTACATTACAGCAATCTCCCCGGGCTGCTGCTTATGCTTCTGTGCTTGTCTGGTGTCACTCTACGTCTGTATGAGGAGGGCTTGCGCAACCATCCCATCCTGACCCCATCCTGACCCCATACCCAAGCCCTTGAGTACATATCCTGTGCTGAGTCATTTTGAGCATTACATTCCTCTTCTGCAGAGCTTGACTCAGGGGAATCCACCTTCAACTGGAGCCAAGGGGTTTCATCTCACTTGGTACTGAGAGGCTGGAGTTAGGGTCACACTCATCTAATTAATTCTACATAGTCTAATTGTTTTAATTTCTTGAATTAACTACTGTGTACATTATGATCCAGAGCAAGAGAACCAGAATGTACCATTGTTAATTATACCACTTAACAGGAATAAGAGGGAATTTGCATCCTTTGTAAGAAAAACACAACATTCTGCACAGCATTTTATTTTTCCTGTAAAATTATTCCATGTGTTTTATTGATTAAAAAAATTTTAAAGAGTCTAACAAGCCTCCTTTGTAGTTTGTTTGCTTTGCACTCATGTAAGAATAACACCAAGGCATCTCGGTAGCTAAAAACAAATCCATCTAGCTGTCAATAGAAAACTATTGTAGAAATAAGCATTCTTGCACAGGATAACATCAAGGAAAGCTCAAATGTAGTCAGGCTGTCAGAAACACACTCTCATTAATTGTATGGATTCTGTACTTATAGCTACATTTGAAAGCTTTTCAGAGGATCTCATACAGATTTGCTTTCATAACATTACATGCATAAAAGTTGAAGACATTCATTCATCTAACCATTCTTCCTGTCCAGAGATTCTTCTGTACTACTTATTCTGTAGACCATTGTTTTGCACAGTTGTAAACGATTCACATCATCTTCCTTAAAACCTAGTAAACATTTGTATCAAAAGTTCTTAGAAGACAAAGATTACACCTTTTATATCACAGCTAACTTCAATAAAACATTACAAACCATGTAATTACTTAACTGTTATCTCATCAGAGACTACTTTGATGGTGAATCACGATTCTCTAATAGCAACATCCTGTCTAGTCATAGGGATTGCTTACCAATTGTCCTACTCTGTATATATCTGGTTATTAGAGTTGCTGGACACTTTCCATGGGAGTATTTCAATGAAAATCAGGGGAAAAAAAAGCCACTTCTATTTTTGTTTGTTTGTTTTACATTGCTTTTCAATGGAATTAAAAAAGAATTAGCATCACTTTCTCACAGCAAGAAGTGGAATACCATGTATCATTTGCACAAAACTGGATTATAATTCATTGCATTTAGCAGAAGCAGCCCTAACACTTCACAGTTCAGAGGCAATAGCAGTTCATGCAGTGGATGTGGTTTGAGCCATGTAAGAATGAAGAGGTTTAAAGATTAAAGCACTGATGAAGTTTTAGTAACAAATGGTTGATACAACAGATTAGAGAGCACAACTGGATTCTGTATAACTAAGCGGATGATCAAGTGAGCTATCGTCAATGCAATCATGTTTTAATTACAAAGACTGATGACTAACACCCCAGAGATATTGGACGTTGCTCATTCAGTCAAACAAAAGGGTGAGTAAAAGACTCTCAGGAAGACTTTTCTTCTGACTCTAGTACAGTGGGGCATAGTGCTCCTTTATTGCTTTTCCCCTCTCATGCACTTACGCTTCTGCCCTTCTCCTTTTCTCAGTGTTGTAAGTCTTCTCAGAATGGACTGACATTCCTCAAGGGCTCACTGAATGTTGCACCTCTGAGGGATTTTCAAAGAAATGGGAGAGGGAGAAGTATACCTAGTGGATTGCACGTTTACATCTAGCAGGCCAGTTGTCTTGGCATACTTTGTCCATCCCCTTTGCACATTCTTTGTTCACTTTCAGCAGTGGCCATGGTGAAATCCTGCTTCTCAGTTATGGGTCAGCTTGATTTGGAATGGATGTTAATATGTATTGCAAAGCTTCATGTTTCTGGTTCAGTATTACATAAGGCCCTTAAGGTTTATGCATGTTAAAGGTGCCATTATTCTTTCTCCTGGGGCAAAGGAATAGGATAATTCTCTCTCTCGTGAAAATTTCTTCGTATTGCCTTCCAGTACAGAGCCTTTTCATCTTGTATCAGAGAGGATAAGATGAAAAACGGAGGAGCATCCCATTTTTCCCTGAAAACCATTTGAAGTTTTGCAATTTTGTGACAGTAGATATAGTCTGAGAAAAATAATGCATTTTCTTTCCTGTAGGAGAATTGTAGACACAAATCTTGCCGAGTATTCTCATCTCATAGACTAAATTAACAGCTATCAGTAGGTCACTTTCTTGTTTGCAAGGTCATAAAATCTCACTGACAAGAGCCTATTACTCCAGCCTCAGTCATTTTGCACTATGCCACAACAGATGCTATTACATTTCCAAACTTAAAAAAGGCTTCAGCTGAAACTTCTGACTACGCTGTTAGCCAGGAAAAAAAAAAAGGGGGGGTTGGTGGTATTGGTGTTGTAGATTTTGAGATTCTCAGGAACCTAAAAACCACCTAGCTGCTTTTTGCTGTTTATTTGAGGGATCTGCAAAAATTAAATCATAGTCTCTGGCCCCTTTTATGTCATGAATTTTCAGTATTTGGGAAGTCACCTGCAGCTCTGAGCAAACGGCCATTAAAAAGTAGATTTAGAGAGCAATATATGCTCTCTAAGACACATGCAATATGTCTTATAAGATACTCCTGCAACGTAGTTCGTCCCTTCATGCAAAGAACTTTCAGGTGTCATCCCAGTTACTGCAGCAAACAGTTACTGCCTGTTTGCCAACCCCTCCCCACCCCTCTCCTCTGCAAGAGAATTTTTCTTGTACGATGAGAAAGATTTCTGCAATCTGATAAAGAACACCTTGGTGCATCCGGTCAACTGGACAACATTTGGTCCTGTTACCACACTGTATCCCCCACCAATCTCTCTGATATTTCATCTTTAACTGAAGGTTTAGCAGCTGATGGTAGATAATGTAGTAAGCAATCAGTTGCAAATAGCTCCAATTCCACAGTTATGTATATAACAAAAGGTATTGTTTTGTTTCCAGTGTTATTTATTAGCTCAACAAGCTTAGGCTGTAGACAATATAAAAAAAAGAAGGAAAAAAGAAAAAAAACCAAAACAATAAAACTATGCATTAAGCCTTAAATTAATCTCACCTAATTAATTCAAAATTCAGTGTGATTCAGTAGGAACTGCTAAGGGAATCAGATTTACTAAAATTGCCTAGAAAATGATTGAGCAACTTTTAGCTACAGGAAAAAGTTGGGGAGTTGTACTAGATGATCTTTATGGTCCCTTCCAACTCTAAAAAAATGAGCAAAATTCAGTGAAAAATGAAAAGGAAAAATAGTCAGGTCTTAATTCCACAAACCAGAAAATAATTAATATGTTTTCAAAATAGAAATGGCACTGGTGAGGTCCCACCCTGAGTACAGTGTCCGGCTCTGGGCCCCTCACTACAAAAAAGACATTGTGGTGCTGGAACGTGTCCAGAGAAAGGCAACTAAACTGGTGAGGTGTCTGGAGCACAAGTTTTATAAGGAGAAGTTAAGGGAACTGGGATTGTTTAGTCTGGAGAAAAGGACTCTGAGGGGAGACCTTATTGTTCTCCACAGCTACCTGAAAGGAGATTGTAGTGAGGTGGGGGTCAGTCTCTTCTCTCAAGTAAAAGGAGATAGGACAAGAGGAACCGGCCTCAAGGTATACTAGGGGAGGTTTAGACTGGATATTAGGAAAGATTTTTAGGCTGAAATGGTTATTAAGCATTGGAACGGGCTGCCCAGGGAAGTGGTGGAGTCATCATCCCTGGAGGTATTTAAAAGACGGGCAGACACAGTGCTTAGAGATATAGTTTAGTGATGGGTTTTGTCAGTGTTAAGTTGATGGTTGGACTAAATCATCAGAAAGGTCCCTTCCAACCTAGGCGATTCTATGATTCTATGAAAAGTGTAAATAAATGCATATTCTGAGGAGACAGAGGTTCTTGTCAGGACCCAGGAAACTACAGGCCAGTCAGCTTCACTTCCATTCCTGGAAAGAGAATGGAACAGCTCATCCTAGATCAGCATGTAGAGGAAAAGAAGGTTATCAGGAGTGGTCAACAAGGATTCACCAAGGGGAAATCATGCTTAACCAATCTGATAGCCTTCTATGATGGCATGACTGGCTGGGTAGATGAGGGAACAGCAGTGGACATTGTCCACCTCAACTTTGTAGCTTGTAAGTTGACCCAAGGCTTTTGACACTGTCTCCCATATCATCCTCATAGGTAAGCTTAGGAAGTGTGAGTTAGATGAGTGAACAGTGAGGTGAATTGAGAACTGGCTGAATGGCAGAGCTCAGAGGGTTGTGATCAGTGGCACAGAGTCCAGTTTGAAGCCTGTAGCTACTGGTGTTCCCCAGGGGTCAGTACTGGGTCCAGTCCTCTTCAATATATTAATCAATGAATATGTTGAATAGTTGAATATTGAAAATGAAAACCTGGATGAAGGGACAGAGTTTACCCTCAGCAAGTTTGCTGATGACACAAAACTGGGAAGGGTGGCTGACACACCAGAAGGCTGTGATGTCATTCAGCGAGACCAGGACAGGCTGGAGAACTGGGCGGAGAGGAACTTAATGAAGTTCAACAAGGGCAAGTATAGGGTCCTGCAGAAAAGTACGTATAACCCCATGCACCAGCACAGATTAGGGATTGAACTGCTGGAAAGCAGCTCTGTGGACAAAGACCTAGGAGTCCTGGGGGACAACAAGTTGACCATGCACCAGCCATGTGCCCTTGTGCCCAAGAAGGCCAATGGTCTCCTGGGGTGCATTAAAAAGAGCATGGCCAGCAGGTTGAGAGAGGGCATCCTGCCCCTCTACTCCCTTGTGACATCACATCTGGAGTACTGTGTCCAGTTCTGGGATCCCCAGTTCAAGCAAGATGAGGAACTACTGGAGAAAGTCCAGCAGAGGGCTACAAAGATGATCAAGGGAATGGGGCACCTCTCTTATGAGGAAAGGCTGAGAGACCTGGGTCTGTTAAGCCTGGAGAAGAGAAGACTGAGATGGGATCTTATTAATACTTATAGTACCTAAAAAATGGGTGTCAAGAGAGTGGAGTCAGATTCTTTTCAGTGGTGCCCAGCAATAGGACAAGGGCACAATAGGCAATGGGCACAAACTGGAACACAGGACATTCTGTCTGAACATAAGGAAAAACTTCTTTACTTTGATGGTGATAGAGCACTGGAACAGGCTGCTGAGAGAGGGCGTGGAGTCTCCTTCTCTGGAGATATTCAAAACCTGCCTGCATGCGTTCCTGTCCAGCCTGCTCTCAGTGAATGTGCTTTGGCAAGGGGGTTGGACTAGCTATCTTCAGAGGTCACTTCCAACCCCTACCACTCTGTGATTCTGTGTGATTCTGTGATTCTCATCATGTGTTTGTAACTTCTGTATGAGAAATATTTTCAAGATACCCACTGTTTTTATGAGTTCAAGTGGTTACTGGAGCTATAACAAGGTTAACACTTTGTTAAATGAAGTTGCTGGGGTAGCACACTGGCTGCTCTAGAGACCATGAAATTACATAGGCTCCATTAGCAGGCTTCTGTATAGGTTCCCACTTTTGGGGATCAGAAGTGAGTGGGAACATTTTTTCACTGGCTAACCTTATTTCCCATTAATATAATTTCCCTATGACAGGCACAAGCTTTGCTCTCCTGTAAAAACAATAGATAAAAATATGCATATACTCTATGCTAGGCAGGACATAGTTCAGTCAAAACTGCATGAAGTTGGTCAATGTGTGCTGACATGTCCAGAGTAGGAAGCAGTGCTGTGCACCAGGAGCAGGACTGGAGTGTGATACAACTATTGCTGAGGATACGATGCCCACAGTACATGTCTTTTGAAGGTTTTACTTTGGACCTTGTCTTGAATATCAATTTCATATTTAATTTTCAGAGGACAGCCTCACTTTAAAGGACATGGATATCATTCCTGCAGAACTGCTCTTCAGATCAGAACTCTGGCATACTTGTCTTTGCCTGTAGTGAAATGGAGCATTAAATTACCTACGGCTGCTGTGTTTTAACCTGAAAATCCTGATTTCTTTAATATTCAATCCCGTTTAGTCCCTCCAAGGTCCATATTACCTGGTTAAGAAATCAAGGGTATGCTGACCAAGTCAGACTTTCGAACATTTTGCCTTGGTCTGCGCTGAGCCTTTTCATCACTATTAGCCCTTTTCTGTTCATTTTTAACAGCTCTTGTGGAAAACAGCTTACTCGGTTTAAATTTTTTTCTCTGGAATGGCTTGTGTAACAATGCAGGTTACTCCTGATCACCATTTAAGAAAATTGGCTTCCCAAAGTGTATTTGGAGGATTCTCAGAGGGTTTGGGATGCATGGGAAGTAAAGGAGGCAACTCCATGGATTTTAAACCAGTCTTCCTTTGCCTCCTTCTGTAACCTGTTTGCAACTTCCTTTGTGTCTGACTGTGGGTGAGCATTACTTTTTAGCCACACCAACCCCCTGCTTGCCTTCTTGCACCCTTGCACAAGTGTTAGTGCCACCACAAGAGGCGCAGCCGGGAATGCACAGCTGGACAAAGAGGAAACTGAGTCCAGACTTGCCCTGCTTTAAAAGCACAGACAAAGAGTGAGACGGAAAGGATACATCACCTATGGAAGGTGTGATCTGTTAGCTGCTGTGCCTTGTGGCTTTTCAACGGTGAAGAATAATCTCAGGAACAGGCAGTAAATGTGGGGCTCAGTTTGCCTCACACAGGGTGTGCGCGCGTGTGTGTGTGCCTGGGGAGGGGGCTCGACCTACCACTTTACACATTACTCTATATATTACGTACTACTTCAGGTGCCTGACACACCAGTCCTCCTGAACTATAGGACTGCTTTTTCCTTCAAGACAGTAGGGTATGTATTTCTGAAACCTACACGGAGTGAGTCTTGCTGCCTGAATTAGCTGGCCACCCTTTGCATGAAGAGGCTTTTAAAGGGAAGTGAGACTGCAGAATATTTTCAACCATTGCTAATCTTCTGCTTTCTATGCAGATTCCCATAGGGGAAGGCAAGTATCTTATTAATAACATAATATTAAGAATACATAAATATACCTATTACAGTCAAATCAGCCATGATATTCTCAATAATGGCTTGGAATTAAATCATAGAGTGAGCTAAGCATTAAAAATAACAAATCTTTTTACATACTAAGAAGTCTGTCTTCCGGACTATTCGTTGTAATTAAATCCATTTAATAGAAAACTATACATTGGCCCAATAGCAGAAACATGTAAGAGAACCAATACTGGGTCAGACCAAAGGCCTGTGCAGTATCATGTCCTGTCTCGTGTCAGCCAAAGAAGATACCAAGGGGAAAGCATAAGACCAAGGCATGCAGGCCACCAGCTTCCCACAAGCTCTCTTCCAGCTTCCAGTTTTCCTGCAGCTCAAGGTTTTCATGGGCTGGGAAGGTGTCAATGTGTTTAGCAATCCCTGGTGAATTTCTCTTCCTTGATCTTGACTGGGAACCCAGGTTAACTTAAAACATCCACTACCCCACAGTACTACAATCTGCACCTGCATGCTCACTGGGAGAAGAATCGTCTTCTCTTTGTGCTAACCTTGCTCTGTGGTCATCAGACATCCCTCCCTTGCATTTTGTAAAAGAGCACAACTGAACTCATCAGCCCCATCCATGCCCCTTCTAGTATATTTTTACTAAGTCCTTTTAAAGGCATGTTTTTTCCAGAGCAAAGAGTCCTAATTTACCTTAATACTGAAGGCATAGGTATGGAGGCTGTTACCACCTTCCTTACTCTGTTTCAACTCTTTCTAATTTTACAGTAGCATTTTGAGATGACTGAACCAATATTGCACAAAGTGTTAAAAATATGTGGTTTGGACAGTAGTATAGTGAAGTCCTCTTTCATTATCTACTATTGCCTAAATAATTGCTAAAATCTCATTTGTGTATTTTTGACCTTTTCCAGTTTCAATCCTAATGTCTAAACTACATCCTCAAAGCTAATTTTAACATTTCCTTTTTAGATTTGATTTTCTTTTAGTAGCTTATTCTTTTTTTCCTTCAGTGCAGGCCTTACCATTGCATTTTTATAACAGACATCATGTGTCTGCCAAAAATAATAACTAGTACTTGGTAGCCCTTCTCTTTAACATCTTCAGACAAATCACATCAAAGGAGTGACCTGGAGCCATATACCTTGGCCTCCTGTGTGTAAATTATGTCACCTTTGCAAAAGCCCCTCCCAGAAACACACTAACAAAAAACTCCTCAGTTTTATGTACCACAGAAACTCTGATTCTGTGGCCACCCCTCACAGATGACAAAAATGGAAATACCTGAATGTTTTTCTGAGAAGGCTGGCATTAATTGTACATTTTGACATCACATTAAAAAGTTAGGATAACACACATTAGTTACAACATTCCACAGTAATTATTATTAGGTATGTGTTGACCAGAATGTCTCTTAAAATCAAATATTTCCTCAGTATATTCCCTCTACAAGTTTTATTTTTTCTTGAAAATGCAGAAACTGTTAGTGATCTTTTTGTAGTGGAACTCATCAAGCTACTTGCTTCCCATTGTCCTTACTGTGAAGAAAGTTTGTTTGGCCCTCGCCAACAAAACAACTTTTTCTGATGTGCAAGTAATCCATATGTGCATAGAACCAAGCCTGAAACCAAACCAGCTCTGGCAGATATGGTGCTTTTGCCAAGCGTCCCTGTGATCACTGACAAGAAGACACAACATGGCGCTATAAAACACATCATTAAACAACAAAGACATGTAGAGCAAAGGGGGTTTATTTGCATTTTAAATTGCAAATATAAAGAGCACTAAGCAGACTATTCCCTGAATGATTTTTTTAAAATTTTCTGAATAAGTGCAATATGTATTGCACTTGTATGCACTGCATATTGCAGTATGTAAAGCAGCCAAAGAGAGACAAAAAGGTGAAATAGTGAACAATATAGAAAAACTTCTATAATATGCAATATACAGTTCAGCATTATATGAGAAGGTTGTTATCAAATACCTTAAGATCTACTTAAGACAGAAGAACTAATCTAAGGGAATATTGTTAAAGAATACAATAATTCTCACAGTATTTATTCTCCTATGACCTATTCTTTGTAGATACAGACAAATGTTGGTCTGAGAAACAACACCCTGGGAGACAGCCTTTGTGTGTGAGAAACTATTTTTCAACATTGTGTCTGGATGAGGAAGAAAGTTTCGTACCCTTAGGGTATATTTATAATTAGAATGATGTAACTGAATCAAAGACATTGTTTCTTCGGAAACTGAGACATCTTAGTCGGCGGAGGTTATTTTAGGGTGGGGCAGAGGGGGTTTCTAGGTTTATTTCATCTATTGAAAAAACATTTCTCTCTATGCTATGGAATTTTTTTATTTTTTTTTTGTTATAGTCCTTTCATTAGTATCCATTAGTGTTCTTCTTCTCCTTGTGGAAGCACAGATTTTCCTCCTTGACCCAGAGCTGCACATGTATTTATACACTCAGTTCAGATGGGAAGAGAAGTGACCAGAGCTGCTCTCCTGACCACAGTCAGGTCACTCCTGGATCGCACTCGGCTGACGTTTCTGCCTTAGGTAGCTGGACCTTGAAGTGTCTGTTTGCAGGGCTACTGTGACACCACAAAGCGGAAACCCAGGAACTGCTCTGAGAGACATGAGTCATTTCTGGTAACGACTGACCTAGGGCTTCAGAGTTCGGAAGTGACGGTGTCTTGGGAAGGGCTGATAAACAGTGAGTTCAAGTTCACACATTAGGATGAGTAACACGTCTGTGTGTCCTACAGGAGTAAATACATGAAAGAAATCAATGTGAGTTACACCGGGACAGGTCACTGCTGTACTTCCATCAATGATGTTAATGTCCTTGCAGAGCTTTCTTGAACTACATGATGTCCATAAGAACCAATGCCCAAATAAATACCTGTTGAACAATCCCACCTGTTGACAGGCTTCTTCATTTTAACTTACAATTCAGATTCAGTGTTAAAAAGAAATAAGAAACTGAGAGAACATGTGTACTTTTATAGCAGTCCTGAAATAAAAGCTGCGGTCTGTGTCACACCTAAGGACCATGACCTAGATGCTGAGAAAGGGGAAGGAAGGAAATATTTCTATTTCAACTTTCCAGGCAAACTGTCTTTTTCATTACTCAGTGTTAATGCCAAGAAGTTCAAAATTATTCAGCAGAAATCATTGTTACAAAATAGAATATATCCCATACAAAAAGGTAGCCCCACAGATTTTGATATTTAGCAGAACTGTGGATGGAGAAAATGAATGTTTCTCAAATAGTCTGAATATACAGTATTCAAACAGGGCTGACAAGGCTAGGTAGGCTGAAAGCTGCACAACACACGGGCACCCTGTACTTTGCACTTCTTTCTAATTTCTTAGCAGGTCCAAATCCTTACCACCCTATTTTTACTGGCTTTGATTCGCATCATCTCCCTGGATATTGGCCTGGCACCTAAGCCAACGTAGGCAGTATTTTGCATCGGCAATACATCCTGGCTATCACTGCCAACTTCGGATCCGTTGTGCGGGAAGGCTCCCGGATCCCGCTGCACTCCTGCATAGCTGAGGACCTATTCTGAAGGAATTCCATTTAAAGGAGAAGATACAGGCTTAACGTCATTAAACGCACAATTTAATACTTGAGGAAGAC
>JAHREE010000379.1:178236-236150 GCA_033628505.1 Tringa tobata
TGCCGCCGCTGCTCCTCGCTCTGGGTAGGTCGGTCGGTCGGTCTGTCTGTCTGCCCGCTCCGGGCAGGTCTGTCTGTCTCCCCGCTCCGGGCAGGTCCGCCGGTGCGGACGGGGGGCGGCAGAGGCGGGCGGTGAGTGCCCGGTGTGCGGGGCCCCTCCGTGGCTTCTGGGGCCGGGAGGGTGCGTGGTTGCGGCCGCCTGTGTGCGGTGCGATGCATCGTTTTCGAAGCAGGTTAAGCTCCTGAACTCCTGGATTGGCACGGAGTTCACCTTCCCATAAAATGGAGTGTGTGCGCTCTGCTGGGGAGGGAGAGGAAGCGGGGGGGGAACGGGTACGGTTTGATGTGTGAATTTAGTTACGTGGTGATTACGCCTTTTTAAAAGGGTATGTTATATTCTTCATTGTGAATGCTGTTCCTAATTTGCAAGAGTCCTCTAGATCTGTTCCCACCCTGTTGGGCAGATGTCGCTCCTTGGAAAAGGACAGGGAAACTTGAACCATCTCCTCCTTCTCTTGGCGGGCTAAATTACCATTACATATATTTTCCTGGGAACTCTAAGCCATCATATGCACTTGCCATGAGCGAATTCCCAAGCACTTTTAGAGTTTTAATATTACTGTATACTCTCACAAACCCTTAATTAGCAAGTGACTGAAGAAGCAGCATAAAAATGAGTTTTCACTGATGAGCTGTTCCAACTTGTTCTTTCAGTAACTATAGCAAATGCTGCAGTGGAATGTGCGGCTGCAGGGTATGAAATCAAATACAAAAATATTAACCTGAGATGAGATGTACAGAGTATAAGCAACCTGGTAATTTTTTTAAAAAAGAAAAATTCTTAAAAGTGTCAATGATCAAAACATTTGCTTTGTACTTTTGCTTAATCCATTCTTTATTCCCCCGGTTACAGTCACAGCACACCACGACCGTTAATATGCCCTGTAATTCATGGGGTTTTAGGACTTGAACAGGTTTGGAGAATGGTGCTGAAGGCAGAAGTGAGGTCTGATTTTGAGAGGAGGATTCCTCTGGCAATGAGACTGACAGAAGTGGGATAGGTCTGCTCTGTCCATGATTTGTCTTCATTTATACAGTTGAAAGTTGTCCTCATTTTGATTTCAGGTGTATCGCAACATTTGATGTTAGTGGATGCAATTGCAGAGTTAATACTCACTTCTGATCTTGTAGAAGTAGGAGGGGAAAGAAAGTTTCAGGACGGGAGCATTTTCTCTGAGTGATTTGGAGTCCTGCTGTGGTGGTACTGTTGATGTTCTCCCAAAATCATTTTCAAATTGATTGAATTCTAATGAACTGTTTCACTGTCAAAGTCGGTATTCTTGAATGTAGTTGGGCTAGCTTAGCTGAATTAGTCAATACTTAAGGTAAATATTCCAAGTTTATTTTAAATGTCAGTATATGAATTGTCAGCTATATTAAATGGACCATACAGGGGCGTTACTTTGTTGTGTCTCCAAATTCAAGATGCAATGGTTACTAAAGGTGTAAGTTATTCATTGTTAGTGTGTAATTTTGTGTTTGGAAAGTCAGTAAGACATTGTAGATGCTACAAGAGGAAAGGAATAGAAATGCAATACAACTACCATTTTGATAATATGACTTTATTAACAACCTTGTTACTCATTGACCAGAAAGTATATAGCACACAGAGTAGATGATGTTAAGAGGAATAACCATAAGTGAAGGACTTAATAAAATCCTAAGGGCAACCTGTACAACAAAGCCATATGCCTTCTGTCGTAACACAGTAGCCGCTTATAGGTTTGACACATCTAGTTTTTCAAATTTACATTTTAAGCACCCATTTTTTTCCTTAGATTTTTCTAGAAATCGGGGCCAAGATACCCCAGATCTTTCTGAGAGTGCGGCCAGTGGAAAATACAGTAGCTTTCCTGGGCTCAATTCTGGTAACATTTTCTTTGGAAAGCTCTAGTGCCTTCATGCTTCAGAGGAGATATTTGAAATTTGGCAGGAGGATTTGCATCGCCTTGAAAATCTGCCTAAATTTGGCCAAGTAACAAATCTTTGGAAAATTGCACTCCTCTGGAAAGAAACCTATTTTTATCAGCTTGATTCTAACATAAATTCTATCCATCCTTGGTGTGGAGCTCAGTCAGACAATAGTTGGAGTTGTAGTGGGTGTAGCTGTTTCTGTGTGAGGTCTAGGCCTATACCTGCAAATCTGCAAACTCTATCTCTTGTATTGTCATGTTATTTGGTATTTTTACAGCAATCTCCGTTGTTGTAAAACTCCATTGTTGTCACTCTGCCTTCCAGTTTCCTTCTGGATCCTGGACCACTTATTGTCTGCATTGGATTCTATTAGTTGATTCTTGGGCTCTGTGATCAGTTTGTCCTCCGTTTTATGAGAATAATTCACTTCAGAGTGAAGTCTCAGGTGATAGTGTTAGAGGACCATGCCTAGTGGAGGAAATAAAATTTTGTGTGGCCTCACCTCACCTATACTATTTCAGCAGGCTCTCACATTCAAGTCCACCACACATCTTCCTCCAAAAATCCAGGACACAAATGATATAATCTCGACACGTTCTTAAAATCGGTCTTTGAAGAGTACACTCTTCACACTATTTAACTCTGAAGTGAAAAATCACGGCTAAATAAGGGTTATGCCTTTTGCATCACAGGTGTAACATCTGAAGGCCATAAGTCCTCAACTCTCCCTGTGGGACCCAGGCAGCCTGGAGGAGAAAGCTGCCCTAGCTGAAATTGGGGGGGAGGAGGGTGGGATATTTCTCTGAAACTTTGGATAGAATCCAGTATTTTCAAGTGTAACCCCTTTTCTGTTTAGTACATACCCGACTCTTGCTGATGAAAAACATCCTGTTGTCCCGGCAACCTTGTTGGCAATGGGCTGGAGGGATGTATAGAGGGATAGGAGAGGACTCCTCTAACTTAAGTCTTTTTCTGCGCATCACTTCTTTTTAAACTGGGGCACAAGTTGTGATAAAACAACAGAGTTCAACATGCAAAAGTCAGGAACTGCCTGAAATAAGTTGGCAATCTGGAGGGTCCCTTCCAACCCCTAAAATTCTATGATTCTGCAATTCTGTGATTTGTTCCTTCTGCAAATCAATGCATCAAGCGGTCTCTTGGGTCCACATGCACAGCCTTGCTTGCTGTTACTGCCTGTGGACAGGGGAAGGTAGTGTGATCAGAGAAGAGTCTGGGAGTCCTGCCTTGCTTAGTTTTGAGGTTAGAAGGTGCTTTATGAATGAGGAAGAAAGGTAGGATGAAGACAAAGGAATATTATTTTTTTTCCCTTGCAAAATTGGATTTTTTCTCTCCTTTTTTGTCACAAAAGCCGAGTGCAATTTCAGGCGAGTCATTTAAATCAAATCTTTGACACGTGGTTGGAGCTTTTGTGCTCCTCTCTTTCTCTTTGCTCAGCCAGGGGTTCTCAAAACTGAAGCTGCCTTTTCACGATCTGGTTAAGCTGACCTGAATGTGGGGCTGACGCTGCAAGGACATTTCGTCCACTCCTGATTGCATGTTCCCACCAGTTTCCCTGTGCTGCCACTGGGGTTTGGTCTAGGGAACAGGTCAGGGACCCATTTGCCATAATAATTTTTTCCCTTTTTTGGGCCAGGTCGGTTTTGGAGATGAGCTGATCCTGTTCCCTCGAGCAATTTATTTAAGTGTTAGCGCTGGCATAGGGGACAGTGAGAACTCTGGGCCAGAGGAGGGAGGGAAGCTGGAAAAGTCCCTTTCATTGGTAGCCAGCACTTCCACTGGCTTGAGCTGGTTGTGAAAGTGTATCTTGACATGCAGAGCTGCTGTGTGTTCACAGCTGTGAATGAAGTCAATGGAAATTGTATTCTGAATGTGCTAAATATTCTGAAAAAATAAGGTTTTAGCTGTATCACTAGATATCCAAAAGTGGTAAGTAATTTTGACCTTAATCTTTTCTCTTTAATCTCTTTTTTTTGAGGCTAAGTATGATCTCTTGATCAGTGCTGAAAAGGAAATTCTCTGTCACTTGAAAATACTTGGATGATTATGGTGAAGATTTGTAGAGATGAACTCACAGGCAGCTGAGCAGCTAATTCAGTAGGTTAAAATAGTATACATAAAAGTACAAGGCCATGTACTGAGTAGCAGACTAAACTGATAAGTGAAAATTGCACATTTGCTCCAACAAATGGAGCCAGAAGTCCAAGTGAAAACGCAGTGTATGATCCTAATGCACATGGTTACACACCACCTTAAAGCTGTTTTTAAGCAGACAACGCCATCTTAACCTTTGTCTTTCTCTTTCTTTGAGATAGTCTTTTGTTACCTTGCTGTTTCATTATAATATTTGTGAGTTTGTTATGTGTCAATGTTAAAAATCTAAAATCTGGAGATTGTTTGAATGCAGGACCCAAATGTGACTAAACTAAAACTATCTCTGGTTTTTCATACTAAGAGAGTTTGTCAGGTAGTAGGATTATTATTATATTATTTTTGGAGTTTTGCCTTTCACAGCATTGCACATTGAAGTAAGGCTTCATTCATACTGTATTACAGGACTTGTATTTTTTCCAAATTATGTTTATTTTAGAAAGCATACAGGGTATTACCATCACACTCCTAAACACATTAACAGTTAATATTTATTTGTGCGTAAGTTGGGTAAAGTGAACATGAGACCTTACCAACAAGTTTTAACTATGTGCTGTCAGGCTCTGGAACAATTTTTCAGTTGGTCTTTGCTTTTTTGATTCAGTGACACAGAATTTTCATTTATGAAGTCAAGGAAGTAAAAGGACTGATACTCCTTGGTTTTATTGTGTTTCTTAGCCACTATATAAACGTTATTCATTGTGGTCTTTCTTCGCTATTGTAAATTTTGAATGAATGAAAGTGGGTTTTTTCATGTACTTCATGTGATGTATTTTCATGAGGGCTAATAACTAGAACTGCCAGTGCAATGGCTTAGTGTCCAAACAGCTAAATGTGAATAAAATATTTTCCTTCACAGTTAATACAGGTAAACGGGAGTTTATACATTTTCAGACGAGTAAAGCAAGTCATTTTCTTCAGCAGAAATCTCGGGCAGTCTCTGTCCAGTGTTGTTATTTTCATTTAAAGGTTTCCTTTGTTAGGCTGTGTGCAGGCCTGTTCCCATTTCCATGGTGACCATGCCGAAATGCAGACGGGACACAGGCTGGATTCTCATCGGCATAGCCATGCACTTGCATACCAACACATGTTATCTGTTTGGCGTAGGACATTTCCATTAGCAGTTTTAATGTTTAAGGCTTCTTTTTCACAAAGTGATCTCTGGCCCTGTGATACTGGGCTGTGTTAGAATTTCAGACCCTGTACAGCAAGTGAAAGCAAGTCGATAAGCTTACTTTTTGTGTAAATAAATTGGGGGAACTTTTCCCTTTCAAGTTAGTCAAGGACATCACAGAACTGTCTCAGCCTTGGTTTTTATTTCTGTTAAAAATGATAGTGGAGAAGGGTTTTTATTTATGAACCTTTAGGTGAAAGACTGGCATGTATCTGTGCTGAACAGTTACAGGAACATACTCCCTTTTCAAGGTACTGATAAAAGGATAATAAAAATAAATGAATGTGAATTACATGGGATAAATGATACCTTCTGTCTATATTAGCTGAGTGTGAGTGTGTATCCCTGTAAAGCGATATGCGATAACTTTCTTCCTGCTCATGCTGCACTCATTTTCTGGAGGTGGAGAATACTTAAGGCATCTAGTGAAGTCAAAATAAGATGGGTGAGTGTTTCCACCACTTTCAGGATGGGAGTTCTGAATTACCAGATAAACTCAGTATTCTGAGTGCTAGTAATTGGGGTTTTTTTTTAGTAAGTCCCTGGTGGCATTTCAGGGTCTTCAGAGGATTAATTTAGTTTTATTTTCTCCTGGAGATGCATATTCTTTAAAAATCTAATAAGACTCGCATATTTTTCAGGACTTAAAAGGCTGACTGTTCAGGCAAAGAAGTAAGATAAACACAGACTCTTTGAATGCCATACAAGCAAAGACATTTTGTGTATAACTGAATGGCATCTGCATGGTTGAATGTCACACATGATGAATGTCATGGATTCTTTTGTCCCTTGCAAATTACTGGTAGACAGAGCGAAGGGCTCGGAAGTTATGCACAGCTCTGGTGGAACTCTGTTGCCTTATTCCTGATTTATTTTGCCCTTTTAATCCTGCTTCCAAGTCCATCATTCTTCTTTTGTTTCATAAATTTTTTATATTTTTTTTTAAGTATACAAGTCTCCTTGGCTAATACGATTGGTTATTTCTAAAGAACAGACAGTACAGAAATCTTGAGGAAAATTACACAGCAGACTTCTGGAAGGGACCGTATCGCACAGTGGCAATACCTAATGAAATAATGGAGTTTGAGGACGGGGGATGGGGAGGATGTGGAGAAAGGTTGAATTAGGTTTTTACCTTTAATCTATCTATCTGCCTGTCTAGCCATCCGTCTCAAATATAAGTGACACTCATACAAGACAGCCGGCAGCAGCTGATGCTGTGTTAAGGCTGTTGCACAAAGCTGTATGTAGTGAGCAGTAAGTAAAACAGCAGATGCTGAAACTGCCTGGATTTACTGGATTATCCAGTAAAGAGCTACCTCAACTGACTGCCAGATCAGATTTCTTACCTGAATGAGGAATCGCCGACCTGCGCTCAGCTCACGTGAGTTTAGTGCAGCGCTGGGTGCTGTTACCAGAAGTTGTGAAGCCAGGACTTTCTGGGGGATGTGCTCATGCCATGCTCTGTGCTGCCTGGAGTAGAGGCAGCTGCCTGTAGGTAAATAAACTGGATTAGCTAGCGAGATGTCTGCCTTCTTCACACACATAGCAATCACTTCTCGTAACTTCTCAGTTCTTGTGACTGGTGTGTTCATGTTTCCCTTCCACTGTAAATGCACACCGGGTAATAAATTCTGCTTAATTGCATAATCTGCTAAAACAAAACAAAAAATCAGTAAATTACTGAACTTTAAGTCTAAATTTATTCTTGACTGGTTCCATTCTGTTAGTGAGCTAAATGTCTATGAAGGTGTCCAAATCAGGGCAACCTTTGTCAAGAGTTAGTAGCCTCATTTCTTAATAGCAACATGCTACAATAAGGAAAGTAAAATATAGAAGAATACACCTGACAGCTACCTGTCTGAAGCAGGAGCCAGTGGGTTATCTTGACCCTTGTGTGTCCTAGATGGTTACCAAATACCATTGCATTGGAAAGTGATTCTGTGCCTGCATCCTTATTTGCATTTTCTATTTGAGGAGAATTGCAGTTGCTAACTGAAGAAAGGCACAGCATTTTATTAAATAGCTTTTCACTGATTGTACTTTCTTAACTCTGTATTCTAATAGTACAGTAAGAGCAGTCCTCTATTAATGAAAATGAAGTCCAGTATTACTACTTTGTAATATAAAATTCACTTATCTTTGTGTGCGGTACTTATATACTCGCATGTAGAACTGATGTGATTTATAGATATTAGAACTGATGTGATTTATAGATATTAAACACAAATTCAGCTGAAATTTCTCAAATGAGAATTTACCTAACCTTGCCTAAGTGGAAAAAATCTAAGTGACCTGACACTTCATCTCACAATGCTCACCAAATAGAGTTCCCCTTTAAATACGCCTGAAATACATATAGGTCAAATTTAGAACAGCAGTAATTACTGAAAATGAAGTAAATATCTTATTAAGATGGGCAAAACAATAAACAGAATAAAACTTCAGCAGTACTGTTTGGATAGTAGTCCTTTAGTAGCTCTGCTAGTAATAGTTATTCATTTTACTCTAGCCAAATATCCTTTCACTTCACTGTCTCTACTCTCTCTTTTTTTTGTTTCTGTTTTCTCTTCCAAACTGCCCAATGCCAGTTCATCATATTGAACAGTTAAAAAAGTAAGTTAAGAGTCTCTGGAGGTTTTTTTCTGAGAAATTGACAGCTACAATACACTTCACTTCTCTGAAGACAAAAAGCAACTGTTCTGTTTTTGTGGAAGCAAGTATTATCTCCAGAAAACTCTTCTTAAATGTACATGGACCCTCCTCTCTGACCCGAAAATGTACAATGGCTGCATTTTACAAAAAAGATAACTTCTTTCCGAACTCTGACTAAAGATAGATAGCCTCCCACCTGACCACCAGGCATCTGGGTACGCCAGAGTCTGGTGTGGGGGCTGAGGTCTGGGAGAGTGCACGCTGCAGCCCCATTTCACCTGAAACCTGGTCTCGCTGCCCCACAGTGCAGAGCTTGGTGCCTTGGACTCAGCAGAGACGTTTATGTGCTTCTAAAGTGCACGAAAAAGATGTGCTTGCAAAGCAGGAAGGCTCCTGCATTTAAGCACTGGGTTGAGGGGAGTGTTTGAACTCCATCCTTCTCAGGCAGCTGCATGAGGTGCGTCCTTCTGTGAGGTCAAGGGTGGGGAAGAATTTTGGGAGATAAGTGTCTAGGTCAGCTTTTTTTCAAGAAGTAGGCATTTGAGGTCTGATGGTAATAGTCACCCGGGAAGCACAGGCTTAGTTCTTCCTTGGGTCTCATGGCGATGTAGACTTCACCTTTCTGACTTTTCCAGAAACATCTTTGCTACCAGGCAATAAAGTAGTCAGAGAAGCGCTCTTTACCTCTGCTGTTGAAACCAGGTCTCAGCTCATCCCAGGATGCATATTCAAGTTTCCATGCAGACAAGCAAGGACACATCTTGCCTGTGGCCTAACGTCTGGGGCACTTAGCTGGGAGGAGAGGAGTTCTCAGTTGGCCCTTTTGGACTGCTCATGCAATTCACATTCACATTCAGTGCATGAAAAGAACTTATTGAGCTATTTACTTAAATCATTTAATTATTTAGAGCAGAAATTATTTAATCAGGAAGCATTCATGGCCTCTGGCTGTAATTTCAGAGTGGGTCTACCACAGGGTAAATTACCTTGCTCTTAGACAGGGGTGCTTCTACACCTGTATCATATTCTAATTGTTTATCGTACTTTGTGCTATGAAACCTAGGTGACAGAGAATTTGAAGTTCATTCTGGGTTAGGCAGCTACTGATGTCTGGGCTTTGTGGATTGTCTTCCTGATTTTAATGAGCCCAAATTCTGCCTAGGCCCTAATTGATGGGCCCTAATTCTGCCAGAATTGATCATTTCAGTGTGCGTTAAGGAGCAATTTCAGGTGAGCAATTGGGACCACCTGCCTACCATACAGGCTGCCAGGCCATGAGCTCTCTTTACAATCAGGGGAGAGAAATAGTCGTTAAGTCTCCTATAGGAAAACAGAAGTTCTGATAATTATAGCTCTTCCAACTATTGTATTATATATCCTGTGGTGCATTGGAGGTTTTCTTGTCGCAGGAAGCTGATGTAGCAAACTTTTTACAGCTGAAGCTGTTCTTTTTTCTGGGGCTGTGGGTGCAGAGCACAGAAAGCTGAGCTCTTGAGAACCTCTGAGGTAGGAACATGGTCCTAAACTCGGTGTCCTAAACGGTGTGATGGCAGCGCTGCTCTCGAGCCACTGCAGCCCTCCTGCTGCAGGCTTTGGCACTGGAGCAGCAGAGATACCGATTGTGAAGGCAAGACCTTAAGCCTTTTTCTAATTTAGCCTTTTCAGGTCACACATAATATATATATGTGTGATATAATATGATACATAATATCATATAATGCACTAATATGTTACATTACACAGAAGTTTTCATATAGCCTAGAGTGCGATATGGGTGGGGAAAAACACCTTTGTTTGCTTTCCCATCTTCTTGATACCTCTGTGCAAACATGCATATTCATCTGTATACAAACACGTTTTCATAGCAGCTGAGATGAGCAAGTGCAGCAAATAGGCTTTAGAGATAGCAGGCACATTGGTTTCTGTGTGATAACACGCATTTCCTCTCTTACATTCCTAATGTGGCTCATGCTTCTCTGACTATATTTGGAAATATTGCTGTTTTTTTTTTTTTTAAAAAAAAGGGTCAACAACTGACTATGTTTGGAAATATTACTGTTTTTTTTAAAAAAAAGGGTCAACAACTGATAATGTCGACACAAGGGAAGAGAATTTGCTGGAGTGAAATGCCACTGGATTGAAAGTTGTTTTTATCACGGGGAAGCACATGAAGCTTTTTGGTTTTTTTATTACTTGTGAAGCCAGCAACCTAACTGCATATAAAACACGTAACTGTGTACAGCTTGTTAGCCTCATGTACTTTTAATTGCTTTGTAGTATCAACAACAAACTGTGGTAGTCTAAGGAGAAAGTTGAAATAATCCTGTTTGTTTTACCAAGACAATAGAAAAGAAAAACTGGAGTTCAGTTTAAAAAAATGCAATTTGTGTGAGTTTTCTGTAAAAGAAAGCTTTTCCCACTCAACTTAATGATGGAAACATGCCAGGATAATTAATTTGAGTAGGCTTGAATTCTTGCTGTCTTTATTTAAAACACATAGGAAGTTGTCAGTCCTGCAGGAATTGCTCTTAAGCATTACTTCGGAACCAGTCTTTGTATGTACAGTAGGTTGTTGAGATTTCCAGATAAAGAGCAGCTTATACGCCAAAGAGGCCAATGCGTGGGCCACAAATAAGGAGTTATGAAGAGAAAGACAGGTCTTTTGCAGTAACCAGTGCAGTTGTGGGTAAAGTTAATTAGATCTCTTACTCTGCAGCAGTACCAGAACAGTAGAATAGATAGCACCTAGTCATGTTATCCCAGTCTCTCCAACTTTTCATTCACAATTTGTGTGTCATACCATGTCTGGGTTGCTTTTTGGTAACTTTTCACTGCAGCTTCTCGGATCATAAACAGTTGTAACTGAAAGGCAGTGACTCAGGCTTTCACACACTCAGAGGCTTTCGGGCTGGAAGATGACCTACTTCCAGGAAGGAGCAGGCAGCCAACTAAGCCAAGGAAACTTGTTGGAGGGAGGGCGAGGAGGGGAGGAAGAGGGGTGGGAGGGAGGATTTGTAACTAAATGAGACATTGTTTTTCCGTTCTTCTGGGTGGGTTTGTTTCAGTTTTGATTTTTTTTTTTTTTTTGGCGGCCTATAATTTTTTTTCTACACTAAATGTTATAATCTCTGTTAATGATTAAATAGTTTGCGATATTGTAGCTGATGTGAAGAAAATGTCAGTCTCAAGATAAAAGGAACTATCCCAAATGGATGAAGCAGTAAAATAAAGACTTGCCTTTTAATGCTTCTGTAAACATAATGAAATATCAACAAAGTAATTGAAGTGAGGATGATAAAATACCTTTTCTTTGCTCCTTTTGATTCCTGTTTTGTAATTCCTTCACATTGTCTTTATTTAGAAGGTTGTTCTCCATAAGAAATCTGTTCTATTTAAAAAAATTAACCATGATTATAAAACTGCTGGTTCAGTATATGACCTGAAGGTATCTACTTGCCACTGTGAGTGTATACTGATATTTTAGAGACTTTTAAAAAAATGCAAAGAAAAAAAGAAGTAAATATATAGGAGAAAACTAATGAGAAAATATTTTCTACTTATATTGACTGTACTGAGTAAAGTTTAATATACCTTTCCAGACTGAATAATAAGTAGTCCTCTACTTTCCCTGAATTAAGTGAGTTGTATTCCACATAACCCTGACCAACTATACTAAAGATATATCAAAAAGGAGTCTTATATTTATGCTCATTTACAAAGAAGACCCAAACAGTGCAACTGTTTTACATGAAAATAAGTTCATCTGATGTCATTTCCTGTGTGTGCACACAATGCACGTACCAATACAGTAAAGCAGATCAGGGTAAAGACTAATATGTTAGCAAAAAAAAAAAGTGTTTCCTTCTTTGGCCAGATTTGCTCCCTGAACAAGCTCATTGCAGTGAGAATTGCTCGGTGGCTTCTGAAAGCCACAATGAAGAGCATCTACTGCAATTCAAGAGAATAAGATAACTGCATGCTGCTTGTTCTGTTCTTTATGTATTCACATTCTTGTCAATAAACTCTTCACAGCACAATGCATTATGAAAGCTGTTCAAATTATGGCTTGTTCATTCTGTAAGAATAGTTGACTAATTCCAGTTGGATTATTGCTCTGATAACATGGGTTCTGAATAATACGGGACTAACTCTACTCTTACACCAAAATGTTGTTGCCTTTTAATAAAAAGCAGTAAAGTAACACTAAATATATTTAATACGAAGCAAATACTACTTGACTGCCCTCTTTCATAACCTTATTACTTTCCCTTCCTGCCTTCATTCCAGCCTAATATTTCCAGGACAGTAGGCGATTATAGTTTGAAGGGTATCCGTAGATGCCTGTACTCCAATACTGAGTGAGCCAATTTCTGCAAATTTTTGCAGCGGGATGAAAAAAATAACCAGTTGAGTGTTTTTACAAGTTTCCTGACAACTAAGGAGAGCCAGCATGACCTTGCATAATACAAAACACCAGAAAAGCCACCCCAAAGTGAGCCCTTAGAAATACTTCATTCATGGAGAAAGCTTGAACCAGAGTGTGCAATCTACTGTGAGATGAAGCCAGTGGAAAGCAAGAGTTATGAGTTCTCTCACCCCTTTCTTTTCTCTGTCCCCAGCAGGATCTGACAGGCTCCAGGGCCTTGCCAATGTGTGTTCTTTGGAGGGAGAAATCTTTGAGACCAAGGGGAATTATTTATTTTTTTTTTGTGGAATGTGTAGTGGCTCTCTTCGAGCAAAGTAACATAAAGAGCAAAGTTAAAGCCCTCTTCTGGAAATAATGGATACATTAAAAAATGCTAGACTGAGCAATTAAGGCAATGTGGGCTGTACACATGTTACTGACTGCCAATCTGTGAAACTGCTTCAGGAAGCAGTCAATAATCCAGTGGGATTTTCTTGATACTTTTTCCAAAACAATTCATAGACCATGCAACAACGCAGGTTATGCTGTCTTGGTTTTACCAGAATCCCAGGTCATGGCCTTGCTCTTCTCCAGTGACTACGTGCTTACCCCTTCCACCCCCAAATCCCCCAGCATGCTGATGACTGGGTTGGTTGGGGTCTGCTGCCCGGCTGGAGGCGGCACAAGGGACCGTGGCCGTAGCTGCCTCCGTGCTACCAAGCAGAGTGGAGCTGCCCACAGGGACTCTTTCTCTTCCAGCTCCTGGCATCGCTACTGGCGTGACTCCTCGCTCACAAAGACAGATGGTTGCTTAGCTGGATTATATAACAAACCTTTTCTGGTTTATAGCTAATAGTTGTTCAAAGAAGCGAACACCGTACCGTTAAGGAAAAAAAAAAACGGCGATGAAGTAATGTAAAGCACATTACTTTACGTTACGTTTACCTTCGCTGTAATGTTCCTACTGGCAAGGTTGACACTAGACAAATTTAAAACTAGTGCTTAGGGTGAAGCGGATCCTTATGGACTCAGTGGTCAAATTCATTGTGTCTTCTTTTTTCTTTATACAGTGATTGCTAGACCTGTTTGATGAAAGCTAGAAATAACAGCCGCAGTGAATCCCTCTGTTTGAGCAGATGTTGTAGCAACAGATGAGACTTGGCATAACTGAGTCTGTATGATCATGGGAGTCTGTCATATATTGCCATCTTAAATTGGAGCATCAACTTTGCAATGTAGTATAAAGTGACTGAAAATTCAATTTTACTATTTAGACTGAAAACTAAATGACATTTCATTTATGACACTTATGACATAAAACGCAGACTAATAATAGTTTTAGTATATTTTATTAAACTTTTGTAAACTTATTTCACAAACCAAGTAACAGAACACACAAAATCTGATTTCATTTTTTTCTCATCCAATTAAACAATATTTTTGTTATACTGATTGACCTGAATAAGAGGTTACAATCAGACAACTATTATAAACATGACATTAGATGACTGATTACCCAACAGACATTTTCTGCTTGCTTACTTTAAGCTATGAGCTTTGCTTAAAAAATCAAAACAATTATGAACCGGGCTGTTCATAATGAAATATGAGCTATTACTTCAATAAACTTGTTTCAGCTTGTACTTCAACGGCAGAAAACAGAAGACATTATAGCTATCATTAGACATGTCATTTATAGTTACGGAAGAATTCCCACACGTTCAGGCTTAAAGGTGCACAGTCAGAACTTGTATTATTTGTCATCCTACTAGGGGCAAGAAAATGGTGGTGCATAAGTATAAAAGCAGCTGTACTACTACACTGCAGCTCCTGTGGTATACACTACAATAATGCAGTTGCTGAAGTATGGGAATTCCCAGGAAAAAAAAAAACCACCATGCAAAGAGATACTGGAGTTTATTGGAAAGCTTACTGTTCCTTTTATCCCATTTTTTTTCTAACTTTTCTTGTCTGAACCTTTATGTTGGGAGCTGGTCTTCTCTGCTCGATGAAACTATCCTCTTTAAAGCAAAGCGCCCATGCCCCCTACCCAGTTGGCAGAGAGGAACTGCTGCTTTTGAAGTCTTCAGAGAGGCCTTCAGAAGCTTTAAACTTGTATCTGGCTTCCTTTGTTCCACACAGTCTGTTTATTTGACTGTAAATAAAGTGCCATTTACAGATAGAATTTAGGAAGTGGAATTTTACTTGCCCGACTAATCTCTCATCGTGATCGTTAGGTCACAAAGTAGAACTCTGTCACCAAAAGCTATTAAAACCCAGATAGTGAATTAGTTTTCTTTATTTCAAGATTCTTAAATTATCAAAGTTCATTGCCTGAAGGCACCAACAGATACTGAATCTTTCCAGCCTAAAATACACAGTACTTTGAACCTAGATGCTTCAATGATTGGCACCCTTTTAATGCATGACAGACCCTCTTATTCTGGTACAGGCTTAAAATAGGTTTGAAGCAAACTTAGCATTTTCTCTTTTTTTGGCTACAAATGCTTGTATTTCTTGTTCTGAATACTGTATTTAGATAGATGTACAAAATGGATAAAAGATGTCCTTATAGTGTAGTACTATGTAAGATGGAGGAACATGGCAGGAAAACGCCTACTGTATTGGCAAGTATATACCTGCTAAGCCCAAACCAAGCTCAAACCAAGATTTGTGTGTTGTAGATCTAAAAATCAAAAACCTGCTAATGATTATAAAAATGTGGAATTTAAAATGTCTGTGATTGAAATATGCTGAAATTATGGTTCACTTGATAATGCTTCATGGTGAGTCAAAGCGTATTTGCCAGCCTTTCAACTTTGATTTTGCAAAGCATTTGTGAGTGAGAGGCAAAGCTGATCCATAAGAATACTGTAGATAACAGTGTGCCTTCAGAGGCAGGTTTGCTTTTTTGCTCTTTTTGCTCTCCTGGACTATCTGCCTGACCAGAAAGCAAGGATGATAGAGGCAATTTTGAGAAGAGACTTGTGGTCTGGCTTACACTTTTCCTGTTATTCCAGGTAGAAATTCTTGCCCTCAAAAGAGCAGTGCTCTGATGCTGCAGTAGTGCAAATGATTAACAAGAATAAAATCAAGCCCCAGTGGTAAATGGGAAGGATGAGTGCAACAGTTCAGTGAGGAGACGGGATGGGGGGCTGGTGAGAAAAAAAGAACATTGCTCCCCTGAACTGTGATGAGGCCCAGAGGAACCGCAAGGAGCTGAAGTATGCCCAGGCTGGGCAAGGCAACTTCTTTTCTTCTTGGAATCAGCCCCCATCTTGGAGAAAGGAGGACCACAAGAGTGGTCATGGAAGGTCCAGGGAGGGATGCTGCGTTCCCTTTGGGAGGGCAAGGGGGGAAGCAGACAGGCAAGGTGTAAGACAGCGCGCATAGTGTTGACCTCTGTCTGACTCATTGCAGCGCCCCAGGGGAATCTGAACCAGCACAGGGACTTCCCTTCAGGCTGTTGGTAGAGACATCTGGTCTCTCTAGTTTTATCCAGTTCTGGAAATTTTTGCCTTGGGTGTAGCATTTAATAAAACCCTTGCCTTGGACACATTTTGAAAGGTCCTCCCTGCATTTGCACCAAAGTTGGCCAATGGACTTAGACAAAAGACATTTAGCAAAGTTACTGCTTGGCTAGAGGTGTGATTTGCTAATAACTGTGTAATAGAGCCCAGGCAGTCAAGAGTTTTTCTCTAAGTGTCATTAGATTTGGGGTCACACTAGAAATGTTTGTCATTCTAGAATATTTTTGGCTCTTCATTCTAAAGCATGGGTTTATTTCCATGTGCACCATATAACTTGGACAGATACTCTTCTTCTGAATTTACGTGCCAGATATCATTATGTTATAGTCTCCTGTGGCCTCTGAGAATGGGGAACTGCTACATAGTGCTTGATTTCTGATGGAGGATAACATAATTTGAAAACAACAGATCAAAATATAAACATAGGATGTAACATGAGCCAAATATTTTCATAAAATGCAAGTAAGCTATATCAAAAAGTTATTACTGGTAATACTCTATCTCAGCTCCTCTTTTCCCTCTCCCCAAAACCCAGACTTGAGCTATGAATATATGTGGTTGTATTTAGTGTCAAAAGAACTGCAAAACACAGAGTGGTATGTCTGTACACATTGTCTTCTCCAGACTTAAGTGACATGACTCAGGAAATATATTTATCTCTAAGGACGTTTCTCAAGGAACTATACTTTTAGCAAAGGGTGATTGCTTGCTTCCCAGAGGCCAGCTGTAGATAGTGGTTGTTTAAAATAACTCGTATATGATTTCCTGTTTTGAGTTCATGGTAAAAAAGCAGTAACTGTGGGAGTTGTATTTAGTCTTCTACTAGAAACATTCGTGTTCCTTATTTTCTGAGCAAGGGTATAAAATTCACTGAAATTTTTTACGTCGTGAACTTTGCTTGTAAAGCTGCAGTTGTGATTTTAATGTTCTCAATATGATGTTGTTATTGTTATTACTATTACAGCTGAGCTACTGTTATGGACTGTTTTATGCAGATATAATCTCTCTTAACCTCTCTTTCAAAGCTGGTTTTGGGACCTGGAAGAGAGTGATACCAACAGTGAGCTCTCTGCCCCTCAAAACTAGAGAAACAGTTCGAATTTAAGCTTATATTTTTAAGATGCCAAAAACTGGCTCATGTCTCCTTAGAATTTCCCTGTTAAAAGGGATTATCATAAAGGCTGCCACTTTACTTCACAATGACTCATACTTAATAACTACAGTAAGGCATATTTTGTGTGTAGAACAGTTAAAATTAATTCTGCCTAGGCACACAGGAATGGAGAGGAAACATGAAGGGTGTTGTTTAACCCATATGTAACTTCACAAACCTGCCTCACCTGGGAACCTCAGGTAGTAACTGTGCAGTGCCACCACAGGTCATGATTTCTTCTGTCAGTGCCAGTTTTGGAGGGTTGTTAGGAGCCCTAAGGTTTTCCTCAGCTGGGCTCTAATCTTGTTCCTGAGAGCCCATCATTGTGTCCATCCTTCCACCTCCAGGCTGGGAGAGGAGATACCTGTTCCTAGCTATTAGAAGACTCTGGCGCTTTTCCTGTGGCTTGTCTCCTAGATGTCCACCTACAGCTCTTGATCAGCAAGCAATCAGGTCCCTTGTGAATGAGGAGTGGGCCCTCACACCCTGCAGACTTGTGACGCTTAGGAGCTTGTCCCCAGCCCATACTGCTGGTTCCCCAAAAATGGCATAGAGTGACTTACCTTTACTCCTAGGCACGCAAGTGCCCAAGGAAAAGCAGTTAATACCATGACCACAGCAAAGTGGAGTTTCAGTGTTAAGTGTCTTAATTTATTAATACAGTTCTATCTTGCATGTTTGTATTTCTAAGTTTTCCTGTTTGGACAGCTGTTCAGACTGTTTGGACTGAAAACAAAAGCTTCTGGCGTGATAATGAAATGACTCAAAAATGTAGATTTTCTGATGCGGTAAGATAATCTGATTTTTGTTCCAGCGCTTCAAACATTAAATTGCGGATAGACACTAGAATACAAACAGTATTAGCAGTTACAGTCAGTACATTTTCATTTTAATGTATCTCAGCAGGCTGTTATGTGTTTGCTGTGCCATAAGATTAATTTATGCCTTAAGGTAAAGGAGGATAACAGACCTCTGAATCATAGTTCTTGTCTGCCTTCAGCTCAAACATTCCCATTGGTAACCCTGCAACTTTTGTTAAGGCAAACAGTGAATGTGTCATTGATTTCTGCCCACAATATTATAGCACCTATAAAGAGTGCGAGACAGGCATTACATGTGGGAAGATGGGTCCTGTGAGTAAAAGGCTGTTTTTTTCCTGTACGTGTCAAAGGCTGTATTTTATTTTCTTCTATCGGGGGAGTTGGCACAGATGAAGAATGTTCTTCACTGGCATCAAAATTCTTCTTTAATTGCTTCTGTGATAATCATAATCTTTCTGTTAACAGGCATTCTTCATATCTGCTCTGAAGCCTACAATGTTGGGCTCCTAGAAGCAGAAATATTTTCTGGTCCATCAGGAGAGCAATTTGGATATTCAGTTCAACAGTTTACAAATGAACAAGGCAAATGGTAAGCACTTTGAAAACCTTGTTTTATGTCCAGTTAAAAGGTTAAGGAAAAAAGGTTGCAACTCATTTTTTCTTTTATAATTCCAAATTTCATTTAAATGTGTTCTAGTTAATTCCTTTTTATATTAGCATTATCTTTCTACTAGTAAATAGTTACATTATTAAAACAAAAGTGAAAATATTCTGAAGACCAATGCATGTAAAGGTTCAGGCTTTTTTCCTTTACACAATATGGTCTGAGGTCTTTCTTTCTGTTAATTTTTTACTTTCATCTCCAATGCACTGCTTTCCTGAGACTCATAATTGCTGTGAAATTTTACCTTTCATTTCATTCCTTCCTTTGCCAATAGCATCTCTGTTATACATTATATGTATGTGGGATATTTTTCTATTTTAACATTGTTGAGGTTAAAACAAGTGATTGGGGCCAGGAAGTTCTAATTATGAATATTAAAATTGAGTGAAGTTAAATTTGTATTATTTTGTCTTTGCTTCTCAAGGGATGGAATTTTTGTATGTATATCATAACACCATGCTGTCAAAGGCCTTACATCCTCTGCATCTCTTCAGCCATAAAATTTGATGAGAAGTCCACTGTTGTTACAACATTGGGCTTGATGATTAATTAGTAAAATATTTTTTCTAGTGATGTTGGTTTCAAAGAGAACTTTAAAATATTAACCCAGAGTAAGCTCATTTAGTGGAAAACAGATCACTTCCACTTCTGCAGGCTCAGCAACTGCAAAGCTTAAGGTGTCTTTCGTGGTGAGGACTGTATGTCTATAACTAGTTCAGTGGTAGTCAACTACTTTAACTGGTTGTTTGTGTGTGTATAGTTTTAACTCTATAGTGGAAAGTCACACAAGTTATGTATATTATCATTAGCCAAGATAACATTTTAGATGTGTCATCCTCCATAGATTGGTACAGCGTCAGAACTAAAATAACCATAAGCTGGTATCAGCAAACCCTTAAGTAATGATGGACGGATAGTAACTGAACTCTTTTCTGTAAGAGGAAAGTAAGATGTCAAAACCTGAAATCCATGGAAATGCATATGAAAATGTTACCCTTACAGTTTGGAAAAGCCCGTACAAAAATATTGAGCTAGCTGAGACATTTGTGTATAGCCCTGCACGGAGATACTGTGCAGTTGCAACTGCTTGCATATGCAAAGATGTAAGACTGCCTACATCCCAGTGCATCTTTGGCATTACTGTGTTTACCACCAGTGACCAGGAGGCAAAACCAAGTTGAGAGCAAAGCTGTATCCTCCAAACTAGGAGCTTGGTGTTTCCTCTGCATCCGTTGGGTAGACTCCAAACCTACCCCAGCTACTTGCCTGATGTTGCAGTGGCTTGTCACTGCATTTCTACCTGCTTTAATTATGTGTTTAGTCACTCATAGATCAGAGCCTTTTTTTTTTTTGAAACTTCTGTGTGAAGCCATCGAAGGAGAAAAAGAATGTCTGCTTGCAGTGAATTGAATGCTTTAGCTCATACATGGAGAAATTATGTCTGGTGTTTCATTTACTTCTTGTAAATTTTTCAATAAGCTTGCAACAGGAGCACTAGGTTCCAGACTCACCCAAGCTTTTCATGTTTTGCATTTCCCCATTTTATTTTTAATTCTGCTATAAAAATTCCTCCTCTACCACTTTCTTGAATAATGCATGGTGGAGTTGGGAAAGAAAGTAACTGCGGATTAACTTCTCCTATCTTCTCCCAACTACATGAGTATTATGAATCTGGGAAACTTTCCCTGTAGATAGGCACTTCATCATTTGTTCATTCACTGCACTGTGTCTGACCATATCTCCAAAAGTCAGGGGAATTTCATCAGCTCTTGTTTGAATAACCACGATTTTTTAGAGACTCCTCAGTGAAGAAAAGCTCTTTTCACTCTTCCTCTCCAGAAATCATTAAACAAGCTTTAAAAAAAAAAAAAAAAAGAAAAAGAGCCAGTCATGGTTTACTCTCTTGTTCTCCTTACTTCTAGGTTTTGTTTTGTTTTTTCCTTGGGACAATAAAGCTTTTTCTTGTGTGCATTATTTAAAAAAACTAAGCACCACAAAACAGTCAAGCTGTTGGGTAGAGCTGGTTTCTCCTATAAGCAATGCAGAGGCTGCAGTCCATCTGCAGAGCACTTGCTGACATGGCTGAACTGGGAGTGAGAGAAACACACTGAGCTCTGCATAAGGTCGGGATGCTGTTTTCTGTCAGAGGGGAGCATTTATTAGCGAGCGTATGTTTTTATGGAGAGCCCATCATCATGCAGCAGGAGTGCGATGCACTTGAAAATTCTGTTCAGGCGCAGCGAGGCTGCTCACCACATCAAACACTGCTGGGGTGGCACCTCTCTCCAAGGGAGAGGTTATCCAGAATCTAAGATCCACCAGAAATTTTATCACTTCCTAGACATTGCTTCACTTAATAAAACCACATGGTGCTATCTTAAATACAGCTTTAAAAATCCTCCTGTGCTCTCTCAAAGAGCAGAAAGGAGAGATACAGAAAAAGCAGATGCTAGTTATATTATTCAGATGCACTTCTGGGAGGTACATCTCCTGAGGCAACGAGGGCTATAGAAGATGATAAAAAGAAGAGAATTTTTGCGGAATTGGGACTGCATGCAGCAGTACATTATCACTTTTCCTTTGAGATGAGTTCAGAGAGAAGAGGGAGGACAGTCCAACTAGGCATGTATAGCTATGGAGGGGGCTGGTACGTGTTGGGAAGCTGTGAGGCAAACCAGCAAGGGAGCCCTTTTTGTATAGAGTCAGATGATCTAGGATAATTGGACACCAGTCTGCTGTGCATTGATGGCATGTGATGCTCATAAATAAGGACAAACTTGCAAGTCAAGCACAGCTCAAGCTTTTCACAGTGTCTGGTAGGAATTTTAAAACACGAGCTCTTTAATGAACTCAAGGAAAATTGTGGACACCAAAGAAAATCATCAATTAGAAAAGTTTAGGCAGTCCACCACACAAGTAATTAGCCACAACAGAAACATCATTCAGTTTACGCTCTGGTTCTCCCTGACATGAGATCATCTGTATTTGCACCTTAAACTGAGACCAAATTCTCTGTTACTTTATAAACATAATCTTTTAGAAAGGTGGATTGTTCCCTGTCAAGTTTGTCCTGAGTGTGCATGCCCTGAACAGCATTTGATAGTACATTCTGTGAAGACAAAAATACAAAGTACAAAAATACTTACTCCATGCTGAGATTTGGTTTTATATCTGTCTCAGGTGAAAAAGATTAAATAGCTGCTAAAATGCTTTTTTCCTACCCACATGTGTCTTCAGTCTGTGGATACATGGCATGACAGAGCTAGAATCCCAGTCTGCTGTGAAGGTACTGTGTGGTATCAAGTTGCAGCCACCCTGCTCAGTTGTGTCCATGCAATTAGGATTTGGAATTTTGGAATTTACATTATGGGATTTTTCTTTTGTAAAATATTTTGGTTTGTTCCATATCATGTCAGTAATGGCACCTTAATATTACTGATGTATAACATAATCATTGCACTCCTAAATAGTTTTAAAAATCATTGCATACTGGCCAACTAGTCATGAAAGCCCAGCAGCCTTTCTCCTGAGGTGGAGTGTTGCTGCTTCAGACTAAAATGATGTTTTGCTGAAAAGTCACATTTCTGCAGCAACTTATGTTGAAATCAATACATTTTCAAAACCTTCTGATTTTAATGAGTAGGGTAATTTCTACCAACTTTTTCAACTTTTTTTTTTTTTTTTTTAATGAAATGCTGCCATGGTTACAACTCAGTCTTTTCAGTGCCAGCACCACGGCTAGTGTTGAGCTCCTTGGCCAGATTTTGTTTCCCCCAACTGCATGCCTACAGTTTGCCTTTTCTCCTGCTTGGAGAAGCAGCTCTGTCTTCTGTCTTCTAGGCTTTTTAAGTTTGTCAGTCAAATTCTCTTGCTATAGATCGCTGTAGTTTTAGAAGTTTTGAGTGTTTTGTTCAAAGGATCAAAAGTTTTAGATGATGATAAATGTTTTAGGGTGTGCAGAGAACCATCTATGAGAGTGAAGAGTTTTCTGGTCTTCATATCTATTCATTGCTTCCTGTAATTGTAGAGAAAAGGGCCAAATGATTTAAGAGGTCCTTTCTGCTTTTTATTTTCCTATTTCCTATTAGCCATCTTTGTGTTTAAAAAAACACATTAAAGAGCAAGTGCATGAATAAGGGAAAAAAAAAAAAGGAAACCAGAAAATCTAAAACGTGCTCTGACAACAGCTGGGAATTCAGCCCTTTGCCATGAATTCTGATTTTTTCTGCTACATCACACTTTGCCAGTTACTAGCTTTGTCATGGTGTAATTTCCCAGAAATAACTCCTGTTGCACTTTGATCTGCCACTCCTGCAGCTTGTGTGGTATGGCAATGCTGCTGAACTTTATTTGACTTCATGTGGTTCCATTGCTTTGTATACAATGTTGGAGACTGCTTAAGGAGCTGAATAATAAAATCAGTGGCAATATCGCATGCTAATCACAATAGTATTGTGTAAAGACAGTCTACAAGGACAAATACAGAAGTTTTGTAAAAACAAATTTTTAACATATGGCTGAAAAAGACCTTTAATTAATAAATTACGCATGATACAGTTTATTTGGAAACAGGCATTTTCAAGTATTTTAGTACTCATTTATTGCATTCTTTCCTGATACATTCTGTTTCACTCTGCTTCATGTGCATCCTGTTTAATCACAGTAAAAAAATACTTTTGTAGTTAGAGGATGCTAGCCAGATACTCTCTTGCTTTCCTCACTTCTGACATTTCAGAAAGATACACATGCATTTTCCCAGAGCAGTATTGTATAACTCTGTACTGTAATGGTGTATGTTAATTTTCAAAGGCAAATAGGACTTTCTAATCTCTAATATAGATTAAGGCTGATATTAATCTTAAGTAAGGCTCAGAATATGACAAATAATTAGGTTGTTTCCTGGGAACTTCAAGGTTCGCAATTAAAAGTAGAGAGGTGTGCTTGGCAGAAATATATCAATAACTTTTCCTCAGGAGCATACTGATGGCAGGTTAGACTAGTTAAGTCAAATAAGGGAAGGGGTTTAATAGCTCTGTTTATCTCTGAACATCAGAGTAAGTTCTACATGTAAAATTACATGTATGGAGTGGCATTTTTGGCCTACATCATAGTTCTGGAATTGGGATTCACAGACCCTACAAATCTACAAGGAAGGCTAATACAGCTAAGGAGAAGGTAGTGTAATAATTTCCAGTAAAATATGAGGAGTGCAAGCTAAATGAAAGACAAAATTAAGCTGGTTGTGGGCACATTTGGCATCGATTTAGATTTGGGTTTAAAATTAAAGAAGTTTGTCTTACTTGACTTGTATTTTTCTGCTTGTACCACACAACAGCTACAAAGTTAGCTTTAGGGTTAGCGAAAGTAAAACACAGTTGTGAATATTAAGTTCTAGAAGTGGATCAGGAATAAAAAGTGATGGTTCCTTGGTATAAATAGGTGTATGGGTTGGAATCGAGGTTGGGGTAAACAGGAGTTTCAGAGCCCACATTACTGCTGAGCAGCATAAAGCCCATGGAGTGAGTGCAAATACTCATGCTAAAAGGGAGAACTGCTTTTTCTAAACTCTGTGGGTGGTGTTTGTCTCTAGTTTATGCTAATAGCAAGGATGAGAGATGGAGTTAAGCTTGGATGTGGGGACAGCTAGTGCTCAAGCACACTTCTCCTCTTCTCCTCCTCTTGTTCTCACTTGTTTTGTGACTGAAACTATGTGCTTCAGGATAGCCCATGGCTGCAGAGTGCTGCCAGTGCAATGCAGAGATCTACAGTGAGCTTCGTGACCAGACAGGGTGTTGCAGGGGGTATTTCCAAGATCCGTGAAGGTCAGACTTTGAACAGTAGTTGTCCTCCCACAGGGACTCTGAAAGATATTTGCCTTCTGGGAAACTTAAGAAAAACATACAAGTACTTATAAATGTACACAGTGCAATGTTCAGCTTGACATTTAATGCTGAAAAGCAGTTCCAGTTTCAGATGCAACATATGCAGTGCTGCAGTCCTTTTAAAAACTGATTTCAGTTTCCACTAGAACTGTTAGCCCTTCCACTCACCCACCAGCCCGGCTAGCATTTTATAACTGTAAATACCTCTGTAGTACCTATCAAGGGGGGAGACTGTAACATCACGTCTTCCTTCTGTCAATGACTATCGACTGGCTCCAGCCTCTGTGTCACTGCACGTGTCTGCAGGTTGTCATCTCTTGGCACATGACCAGCGGAGTAGTAGTTTCTCATGAGCCCTGGTTATTTTATCCTGAGCTATGGTTGTTCTGCTTTCCTCTGTGCAGAAATGGCTATATTCGTCAGAAGATCAGAGGCCTCCTCACAGCTAGTGTAACACACACTTTTTATATAGAGAGGTATTTATATGAACCTGAATTGCAGGTTTAGAGATGCTAAAAGTACACAAAATCCTGTTCCTGCTGCCTGCGTATTCACCATTTTTCAACAAGGTAACTGAGAAGGAGGTAGGCATTTTTAAAATATTCCTACACACAGAAAATAGAATCTGAAGTTACACCCAACTGAACTGGTAAAACAGAACAACAGAATAATGTGTGCTCTGAAGTTTAACTGAGATTAAACAAACTACAAAAATGAAGTTAGTAGTATTTTCTTTGAGAAAGCTAAAAAGGACTCAAACTCTTGCTTGTGCATCCAAAACTATGTATTTTTATCAAAGCCACTTTTTTTTCAAAGTAGTTATAAAATTGCAGCAGTAAAATCAGATGATCCCTGGAAAGTTAATATGATATATAGCAATTGCTTTGAAACATGATTTCATAAAATATGTTCTTTTCGTACTGCAATGTATTTGTGTTAGCTATTTGTGTTAGCAACATTTTAGAGGACAGCAATTTTGCTTTTAGCAACCTACTGACCAATTGAAAAAGCTGGTTTCTTAAAAAACTCCATTTCTCTACAGGGCTCCCATTGTCTGGCCTTTTACAGTCCCATAAATGCATTAATTTCTACCGTAGACTATTCTGCTGCTGGAGCAAATACTCACAGT
The DNA here is from genome assembly GCA_033628505.1 of Tringa tobata. Classification (NCBI taxonomy): domain Eukaryota; kingdom Metazoa; phylum Chordata; class Aves; order Charadriiformes; family Scolopacidae; genus Tringa; species Tringa tobata. The sequence goes on from JAHREE010000379.1 coordinate 203,792, forward strand.
CCCTCCTTTCTAATCATCCATTTCATTTTTTCATATCCCTTGAAATCATCTTCCCGTGGGCATGTCTTGCCTTACCCTTATTTCACTGCACATTAAACTGTATAAAGAACTGTCCTTCTCTTCCAGCCCTACACAGCCCTATACTGTCTGGTGGCTTCACTTGCTGAGAGTTGTGCTGGAAAATAGGTGTTCTTAAGCAGTATTCCCTGAGGGTGAATATCCAGTTTTGTGAAGGCTTTCAGAGAGAACTTCAAGTTTTCAGGGGTCTTCGGGAGCAGATACTGGAGTGGAAACCTTATGGCAGACGAGGGAATGAGTCACACATTATCATAAGTCTTAACTTTCTTGTTCCGGATTAAGTCACGCAGCAGACTGTTACCACCTGTAGTATTTTCTTTCTGACTCAGTCTTCTTAAGGTGTGGTAGTGTTTAAGCTCAGATACAAGCATGTGACTGTTGCTGAGCAGATCCTGTAGGAAATGGTTCTTAACAGCTAAAATAATAACTTAAAAGGAATCAGTTAACCCTTAACTGGCAGGACAGTAATTTTTTTTGTCTCTAACTCACTAACATACACATTTTTAAATTTATGTGCATCTGTATATATTAATAATCTTTGCCATAGTTCTTCTGACACTACAACATAATGTCACAGAAATAACAGTATACAGATTTGAGGCAGCCCAACACCCAGAAGCTTCTCCAGTGAAGTTGCCCCTGGTGAAACCAGTGTGTTCACAGGCAAGTAAAGCTGCTGAACAGCTCTGGAGCAGACTCCTTAGTGCCTTAGGTGCTGTATCTGGTGAAAGCCTCTTTACCTGTTGTCTACAGTGTGCTATGCAGTAATGTTGCTGGACTTTTCCAGTGCCACTAAAGACCTAATGAAGTTTCTGTTACTTTAGGTTGTTGGTTGGTTCACCCTGGAGTGGCTATCCGACTAACAGAACTGGAGATATCTATGCATGTCCTGTTGGTTCGTCCAAAACCACCTGTAAAAAATTGAATTTGCAAGGTAAGTTGTAACGAATAATGTCTTGCTACAATTGCTCAGTTTTTCCTTGGTTTTTTACCAGGCCAATCTACCTCATTAAATCTTTTCTTAACCATCTCTCTGCATAATCTCATTCTCCGTCCTGTGTGCGTTTGTGTGAGAGGGTGTTTGTGTGTGTGCATGAGAGTGTGTGTGTGTGTGTCAGGGGGTAGGTGCGGGTGTGGGTATCTCTGTGTGTGTGTGTGTCTCAAGTATGTTCCCATCTTCACCACGTCGGGGTGGCGTGTCCCTCAGCCTGGGCAGAGTCCCCAAGCACCCAGCGTTGGGCTCAGCTCCCACGGCCTGGCAGGAGGGTCCTGGAGCGGCTGGAAGAAGCCACCAGGCTCTTACATCACTCGATACGCGTTACATTCTCATCTTGAGTGGCACTTTTAGTGATTATATATATCATAAGCAGCCTTTTCTGCCTCTCTGCGTTTGCAGGCTGAGTATAAAATGGGATTCACTTTCGGACACAGTGAAAATCCGGGGCAGCAGAGTGTGCTGAGATGCCTCTTTTATGTTTATCTGTGGTGTGGAGCATGTCCTCTACTTGCTCCTTCCGGGTTTTTGTCTGAAGCCTGATACTGGATCAGAGGAGTCTGGTGTCCTGAGGAATGCAGCAGTAGCTGCTTGGCCGCAGCTACTCAGACAGCCAAAAACGCTCAATAGCTAAACATTTTCTTCTTCTCTTTCGCCTCCAGCTCTCTTGAGGGCAGGTACTCTAAATGGCCACACTTAATTCATGTCTGTAGTTAATGGTTAGCAAACTTTTGACAAGGATTAGTATTCATTTCTTTTGTTTCAGATTGGTATGCAGCCATTCGGAAGAGGCATCTTAGATGCCAAGAAGAAATCAAGTTTTCAAAAAGGAATTATAACTTACTGAATTGCTTCTACATCTGTGTACTATTCTGTCATTACTTAATCTCTTTTTATTTCAGCTTTAATAAATATCCCAAATGTGACTGAGATAAAGGAAGACATGAACCTTGGCTTGACTCTGATACAGAATTCAAAAACAGGAGGATTTTTGGTACGTATACAAGGACGTATTGAATACATATAGAAATTCCTGAGGAGGATAGCAAAACTAAAATTCTCCACAATTTTTTGATAATTCCAAGGTGAATGTATTTTGTTTTGCAGCATAGGTTAATACATATTTTGTATATTTTAAAATATTCCATCCTATGGTTCCAAATCAGGAAAATTATGAATTCTCTCCTTCGTCATTTACCTACTAAATATCCTATCGAAGGGCACATAATTAAAGAGTCTGTAATTTAAGTCAGACAAGATAGGCAAGAATATTTCCACCATGGACGTCTTCAAATCAGTCTTGTATAGTTCTGATTATGCTTTCAAAAACGTTATGGGATGTCTCCTCTACCACACGCAGTTGCAGAGTGACTGTTCTCCTGAGGTGTTGGGATTTCTAGTCCCGTGGATCGGCGATGTTTTATTTGGTTAGTGAGCTGCAGGAAGATGTATTTACTATGTACATGTTCTGCAAACCACTGTCCTTGGAGCGTGTGAAACAGATGTCATTGTTTCTTTTAAAAAGAAAGTCTCCCATGCCCTTCCTTCTTGGCCCCCCCTTCCCTCCCCCTCCCGTATCCTCATGACCAAATACTTTCTCAGTATTTTTCTAGATACTTTGGTAAAAATCCTTCCAATATCAGGGGTGTTTCTGCCATGCACCAGCTGGTTGATCGAGCAGAAAACGTGGTGGTTTGGTTTTTGTTTTGTTTTGTGTTGTTTTGGTTTTTTTTCCAGAGATAATTTTCAGGGCAGAAGCGAGATTATTTTCCCCAGAAGGCAGTCAAACGTAGTTAGGTGAGGCCAGGGCCAACCTTGCCCTTTCAGCCGCGGCTAAAGAGCACGGCGCATTACCGTGAGGGCTGCACCCTCGCTGTGGGGGGATGATGAAGCCTTAACTCGCAAATAATAGATTTTGGCGCAGCGACCGTCCCGCGGGAGCCGGGCTTTCTCAAACTCATTAATTACTTTGCGCAAGGGGGCGCTGTTGGTGGCGGCGGGAGGCGGGGGCAGGGCAGGCTCCCCTCTGCCCCGCTGCCGCCGCCCGCCTGCCCGTGGCTCGGCTGCCACCTGCTGGCTGCTGCCGGTATTTCCTCGGCAGCCTCGCAGGCGGGGTGCGGGGGAGCACCCCCCGTGGGTGAGCTGGGGACCCCGCGGGGGGCTCCGCCGCCGCACGGATTTCCCCGCCGAGCGGGAAACTTCAAAGCTCGGAGGCGCCGGCAGGGTCACGGATAGAAAATCCCTTCGATGAGAAAGTGTATGGAAGGGGTTGCGCTGCCGCCGTGGTTGGAAGGGGTAACCCGAGGGGGCTGCTCTGATCCCGTATGCCTGTCGTCCTGCTTAGTGTGCTTTTGTGTAGGGGTACGGGGAGACAACTATTTGTTATATTTATCCTTTCTTTTTGTTCTTATTTTTAAAGACTTGTGGTCCTTTGTGGGCACAGCAGTGTGGAAGCCAGTACTATGCAACAGGAGTCTGTTCTGAAGTCAGCCCCAGCTTCCAGATCCTAAGAAGCTTCTCTCCTGCTGTTCAAAGTAAGGCAACGTGCGCAAAACAGATTCAATTAAAAAAACGTATCAAACAAAATCAAGATACTTTGTTTCGGGGACTCTTAATTTGGGATTTTTTTTAAAAAAATGTGTGTGCAAAAAGCAAAGTCCTGTGATTCACACATTAGGACTGACAAATCGTGATCCAATGCTGTTATAAATATGGACTCACTTCTCTGAATTCAGAGGCATTGCACCAGTGCAGGCTTAAAATCTGCATATGGGTCTGTAGAGTTCTCACTCTGACAAAACCCTTCTGATCTGAAGTGCTGCCTGTGTGAGACCCAAATATGCACCTCTGGATTTAGCTCAAGAGTCGTAAGTATGTTGAGACTGAAAGTGCCTTTAATCTCCAATTTTATTTTTGTTTTAGAGTGTTCCTCTGTCGTAGATATTGTGGTCGTTTGTGATGAGTCAAACAGCATTTATCCCTGGGATGCAGTGCGGGCATTTTTGAAAAAATTTGTACAAGGCTTAGACATAGGCGTTAACAAAACCCAGGTAAGTCAAAGACATGTTTGAGAAAGACCAAAAAAAAAAAAAAGAGTTTTATTAGCATTTTTAAATGAAACCAAGTATGCTTTAGTGTAACTACGTTACCTCCTCCAAAAGCCACAGATTCCACAGTTGTCCTATATGTTTCAGTATTGAGTTTTTTATCTGGCAGCTAATCTGCTTCAGAAGGGATTAGTCATTTGATTCAAAACATAAACCAACTGAAGTAGAAGTCTAGGTTATATCTAGTGGATCAGATCTCTTTCGAGGATTAGGTGTAAAAGTAATTAAAATGTAGTTGGTGGGGATGTGAGAAATGCAGAACAGAGAAATGCAGATTTTTTTATGGGCTTTTCATATGGCTCTTACTTTCCAACTGCTGCATTTTTAAAATAGGATTTTTTTCCTGCTTGGTTACTGTCTGATCTTTGAGTTCTTTTTTCCTTTTAATTTGGTGACAGTAAGGAAAATTTTACTGCCTTTTTAAAAAACATTTTCTGTCTTTGCAGTTGTCCATTTTCCATAAACAGTTCTGGGAACAAAGACTGGGGCACTGAATATCTCTCTCCCAAAGGCTGCTTTCTTCCTTGGGCAACTTTGGAAGTGAGGTGCTTAAAAGCTAGGCTTCCTGCTCAGTCCTTTCTGAACCTCATCTTTAGCATCTTCTCCTCTTTTCTTCTTTCATACTAAATGTATATCTTATCATATGTCTTTAGCTTCACCTGTGTAAAAAATAAATGGGGTTTACAGTGCTGTCAAGTAACTAACCTTTAGGATTTCCTTAGAAGAGATCAGAATGAGGTGCTGTCAGCTTGTAGAATTTTTGCTATTTTCTCATTTTTCCCAGAGCTCCCTGTGTTAATGCTGTCCATCAGCCCTTCCAGAAGTAACCAAGCATTTAATGCCTACTATTTTAGATTGTTAACATATAGTAGTCCATAATAAATGACATAAGGTGCAAGAGCATTTTAGCTTTCTTTGCTTTCAAACATGTTAATATTAATTGGTTTCATACGTGTTAAAAGAAAATTTTAACCCCATGTGCATCTGCAGATCTTTTACTCCAACCTGACAAATAAATGTGTCATGATTTTATGTAACTGATTCTAACGCATGATAATCTAACAGAATTTCTTTATTGCATAGGTGGGTTTAATTCAGTATGCTAATGATCCACGTGTAGTGTTCAACTTGAATACGTATCAAACAAAGGATGAAGTTGTTAAAGCAATGGCAGGAACGTTTCAGAAGGGAGGCGATCTAACTAATACTTTCAAAGCCATTGACAATGCAAGGTAAAACCCATTGATAATCACTGTGCAATTATTGTAGCTTGCCTTACACCCAGCAGAATTATTTGGGCTGTCATGGATGTCTGAATGTGACAGTGCATCAACCATCACGGACAAGCTTTTAGGAAAGATACAAAACCATTGAAAGAAGTAAAGTTGATGCTGGGATTCAGCAGGACCGTAACATTCGTGTTTGCCAGTCAGGCTTTGGCTGACTGCAGAGGAAATAAAATCTGTCCATTGTCGGTTTGTCACTGCAGCACCAGCAGCGTTGAAAATAGGGAAAACTTAAAACAATGTACCATGACTCTGAATACCTATACAAACCAAGTCTATTTCTCAGTAGGAAGATGCTATTTTGCAGTTGAATCAAGGACAGGACTCCAGGCCAAAATACATGCTGAATGACATGGCCTCGAAAATCATGTTAAGGGACACTCAGCCTTTAATGGAGTCTGTATTTCCAGTAGTATTGACTTAATATTGTTATTAATAATATTAATATTATTAATAATAATGTTATTACTCTTCCATTTTGTCTGAACTTGGTGGAACCAATTCCTGGATACTCTGGTGTTAGAAAACATTAACAGCTGTGACAAAAAGGCCCCTTTTTATTTAGAAATATTTGTACAAAAAATACTGTTTTCCTGGAATGTGTATTTCTATCAGAAATACCATCCAGTCCTACTTGGTGTTTTGGGGCTTTGTTCTACATCCTTGATTACATTTCTGATGGCTCTTTAAAGCAGTGCTTTGAAAAGAAGCCATCAGGAGCATAATTGAAAACTCTTATTGCAAATTGTTAATTTCCAAATAAAAGCCACTACAGATGCACCTTGTTCAAAGTCAGTGATGGACATATTCATTGCAGTGTATATACCGAATACTATCCATTATAAATTGATGTGATAAATCCAGTATTATTATAACAGGCAGTATGCCTTCTCACCTGAATCGGGAGGACGTCCCACAGCCACAAAAGTAATGGTTGTTGTGACAGACGGTGAATCACATGATGGCTCCAACTTGAAGACGGTGATAGATAAATGCAATGAAGACAACATAACCAGATTTGGCATCGCTGTAAGTAATACTATAATTACGTATATTATTGCAATTTTTGAAACATCATCTTGTGGTATGTGTATGAAAGTGCATGTTCTATATATAAGCTTTATATAATCCATGCATTGTTACACTGAAACTACAGACTGAAACGAGGTAAAATTAATCTTTATGAACTAGTGAAGCGTTGGTCTTCTTGTGCTGGCTGAAAAAGCAAAACCAATATTACCTGAGCAACTTCAGTGTTTTTCTCTTTTGCCTTGGTTTATGTATTTTTCCTATCTGAATGGTCCCTTGTGGGGGAATACAGTCTGATAAGCAAATCTGTAGTATGAATGAAGGTAATTTTTTTTTTTTAATATGCAGAATATTTAATCAAAAATACAGAAGGAAAGGGAGTAACACCATGATTTCCTTCACTCTTCTTTCTTTGTTCTTTTTTACACAAGGTTTTGGGATACCTAATCAGGCATGAACTTGATACTAAAAACTTAATTAAAGAAATCAAAGGAATTGCTAGTCGTCCAACAGACAAGTATTTCTTCAATGTGTCATCTGAGGCTGCTCTACTGGAAGAAGCAGGAACACTCGGAGAGCGCATTTTTAGTATAGAAGGTAAAATACTCCATATCTCTGAAAAATTAGACCTGATTCTCCCAGCTGATGAGCTAAGGATTTTATTTAGCTTCACCTTAGTGTAGTACTGTGAAAACAAGTCCTGCTCCCCGGGAGGGCTCTGGTTTGCACAGGTGTGCCCCCAGCTACTCCACCCCTAATGAGTCTGAGCTTCAAGTTAGTTTCTGCAGTTTGTGGGAAATACTCCCCAGTTGATGAACATTTCAGTCAAGTCCTGGGCTTTAGGCATCCACTGGGAGCTTGTCCATATGCATGCAAATGTATTCAGAGCTGTTTCCACCAGAGGAGTAAAGGTATTTTATGCTCGTCAGACTCACCTCTGTTTTTCTGTTAATGCTAAGCAACTGTGCATTTAAAAAGCAAATCAGAAGACTAGGTTACTGATTACAGAGCTGAAAAGCTGCAGTAATGCAACCTTTGTGGCATTTACCAGGTGCTGTCCCTAGCATCCGCCACAGCCCTCTGGGTACTGTTTGGAGGAAGGTGCTGTGGAGGCGGCTCAGAGGCACTTCATCCTTCCCGAAAGCCAGCTTTTTAGACCCAAATTTAGAACATGCTTATGATCTGTCCTCAGCCCTCCTAAGCTCAGGATAGATTCTTCTCTCCTCCCCTTCCCTCCCCTCTCCTCTCCCCTCCTCTTCCACCTCGGTTTATTCTTTACCAGGCCCATGCTGCTAATCACATCAAAGGGGTTGGGGTTTTTTTATATTCCCATTGAATTCCCGTTAGCCGAGTCCCATCTGTCTGTCTTGGAGCATATTCCTGCATGTCACAGTATTTTACAGGACAATTACAACACTTCTGTAAGTCCTATATGATAATAAGCATTCATTTGACAGTTGTGAGTCTACAGTTATTAAAGCTGCTGATTTCAGTACATTATTAGTACTTCCTGGGAAACATAAAAAGAGGTTATTCACAGTGACAACATTGTGCAGACTAATTCCAGCCGTCTTTATCATCATCTTCTGCCTTTTTTGGAAAGAGTATCATGGTTCCATGTATCAGAGTATCATGGTTCCATCTTACCAATTAGCCATTAAACCCTCCAAATACTCTACATTGTATTAATTTTCAGATTTCTGTTGTTTGTAATTGTTGGAAATGTTTTAGCAGACTTCGTGGATTTGTAAAAAATAACATACCGCCCTTCTATAGCTACACTTAGAGACAGTATTGGATCTCTTGTGTGGTTCAGTAGAGTTAACCATATATGAATATTTGTCTTACCAGGTACAGATCAAGGTGATACATTCCAAATGGAAATGTCACAGGTGGGCTTCAGTGCATATTACTCAAATAAAAAGGTATGTGGATTTAATTATTCAATGATACAAATAGATGCAATTACATAGACACAAGTGCTTAGAAGTGCAACAAAATAATACTGATAAAACACAATGACCAATTTTCAGATTTTTTTACAGTCAGGAGAACGTCAAGTTACTGTGTTTGGTTTTTGTTTTTTTTTTCATTTGAATACCACAAACATTCCGTGTAATAGATGTTGAATATACCTGAAATGAAAAAATATTCATATTAGTTCATATTAATGTATGAGGTTGAGTAATAGTTTCTTTCATGTAATGATTCTGAGAGGTGTTAATCCAATTATTGCAGTGATTTCTGAGTTTATGTAGCATGAAAAATTCAATTGCTCCAAGTTAATATTTTGTAGTTGAATACCTCAGAAGAATTGAGACCATATTGTAAAGCTGATATATTTCTAGGCAGTCACCAAGATGTAAGTAAATCAAGCCTGAGAAGAATTTCTCTAATATTTATAAAGTTAATAATATTTGTTTAAAGTATATTTCACTTAGAATAATAAATAAGACATATATTTCTCGCTAATCAATTTTAAGGTTATCTTGACCAAATGGGTCCTCTTTGTAAAATTCAGGTGTAGTTCAAGCTGCTTTCAACTGAAAATACAGAAAAGTTGTTTCTTTCTCATAGCCCTTAAAGATTAATTAAATAATTTTTTTAAAGTCCTCTGCATTTGCAGAAATTGAATGTTAAATTTACCGAGCACTCAAAGCTAGTAAATGGCAAAAATTAGGAAATATTTTGGATTTTCTTCAGGAAAAGTACATATACTATTTTTAATGCAGTTTTCTGTAAGATTGCCTCCATTCAGTAAAGAATGTTAATAATGTGAATAATCTAAACCATGTTTGGTTTATGTGTACAATTCTAAAATTAAGTATTTCTGTATTGTGTATTCTGTATAATAAGCCATATTAATTTGGATTTTAGATTTAACTGTTCTATCAAGAATAGCTCCTTACAGAACACTTAAAGAATGACATTTTGTGTCATCTTTTCCATTGCTTTTGTGTGCTAGCTTTGGCACTGTTGTTGGCAGAATGGGGCCTTTAGCTGTTTCTTACAGTTTTGTTTGATTCTCAGTCTTCTGAGGATCATGAGAGCATAAAAGCATAGACTTGGCAAGCCAAACCCCAGGGTGGACGGGCTTAGGAAATTATCACAAGGTTTAAATAAACCCATTTCATCTTGAGTTGCAGCGCTCCAGGAGTTAAAGCAGTCATTTATCCTCTCGCAGTAGAGGGGTGATAATCCCTCTTAATAGGGCAGTAAAGTCCTGCATATAAGTGGTACCTATAAGCAGCTCCAGTCAACTGCTTGCAGTCGTTAGACTGCCTTAAACACAGTGATGTAGGAAATAACTTACGGTAACTTCAGCTTCTCTCACGCTTTTTCTGATATAGGTAGTTCTAAAATATTGTGGTTTATTTTTTAAAGGATGTTCTGCTTCTGGGTGCTGTTGGGGCCTATGACTGGAGTGGAACAGTGGTTCAGGAGTCTTCAGAGAGCATCACCACCTTTCCAAGCCATGTGTTTGAAAAAATTCTGCAGGACAGGAATCATAGCTCTTATCTAGGTAAGGGACTGAAACACAAATCTGGAAATGCGTCAAACATTTGTTAAGATATTAAAGAACTTGAGAAATTCTGCTCCAGTCAGACTCCTGTTAAGAACGGATTTGAGAATATGGAAAGAATTTTGCATCCCAAAAGATTTTATTTAATAGTCAACAACTCACTGAATGAAATCTTTGAGATCCTTATTATATTTTTAAAATTCTACTTAAATCAATGTGGTAAGCTGAAAAAAAAAACCCAGGCTTTGTCACAGAGACATAAGAAGTCATGGGATTTGAAAAGGCTGCCTAGTGTATCTTACTGATGATTATGGGTACCTTTTGTCTTAATATTTGTGTGTACATGTGGATGAGAATTTGATTGACTTGCTCTCATGCGCTCACTCTTTTCTTGGTCTTTTCCAGTTCAGTTTATAGTTCTAGGACTATTGCTGCAGTTCAACAGAGGTCTCATTTATAACCCCAATATATTTTCTGATGCATACTTTTGTGACCCTGTAAAGCCACTCAGTTTGTTTTCTCAGTCCACTGAAAGGTTTTCTGCAAATCTGTAACATGCTTGCTCTGGTGATTCATTCCTGAATAATGTTACTACATTAAGCACCTAAGACTTTCTTATCCTTCAAGTTATTTAATGAGATGCCATTTGGCAACTATCATTTCCTATGGCTTAGCAGTAGCTCTTTTGCATGTGTGACCTCTTCAGACTTTCTATTCTTCCCTTTTCTAGAATAATTCTTAAAAGGTAAGGTTATATCCTTTCAGCACTTCTCCACAGGGGAGGAGTACTTTCTAGGGTATTGGCCTGAATCTTTTTGGAGCCAGCAGTGTTGTTGCCTTTTCTGTAGTTGCCTTCATTTCCTTTCCCCCTTCTTTCCCCTACTGAAAGCTCTCTGTGCCAGCTCTCTCTCGCCAGCTTGGCAGTGCCAAGCAAAAGGGCTACTAGGACTAGGACATCATGGCTTGGTAGACTGGACCCTGTTCTGCACTGCACTCTCTCGCTTGAAATGGCTGTATGTTGTATTAATTAGGGATGTGCAGCCTTAAAGAATAAAATCTTGTTTTGTTGTTGCTTGTTGAACTTCCAGTCCCCAGTGAAGTTCTCTCCCTAGAAAAAGAGTGACTGAACACAAATCTGAATTAGACTGGTATATGTAGTGATCAAGGCATAATCCTTTTAGACTGTGCTCCTCACATGGAGCTTGCTAAAGACCTTCATAGTCTGCCCAATCACTGGGATTTTGCTATTCAGTTTAAACTACAGTCTTTATAAATTATTCTTTTGTTTTCTTCTGTTACAATAAGTTTGCTGTGATTAAACCACAGAAATGTACAATATGTAGCAATGCTAGCTTTATAGCACTAATACGTTTAAAATATTTTCAGGTATTAAAAGATGTTTGAAAGCAAATGATATTAGAATCATGTTGTAATCCGCCTGTTGTATTCAGCCAATACACTGGGCTGTGGTTTGGTGAGCTGTGGGAAAATGCACTGCAAGCTTTGCAGAAGCTAGGTGTTCCTTCCTGGTTTGAAGGCTGGCCCAAATGTTCATCTCATGTTTCTCTTTATTTCTTCATTCCAATGATACTCTTTGAACACTTTTTCCTATCTCCTTCATAAGCATGACATTTTTGTGGTCTGCATTTTACTGAATAGGCTAAACTATTGTTCATGGTATTCTGCAAACCTGCTTCAACTTGATCTGTGTGGCATTGTTCCCTCCAGAAGGCTATTGCAAATTTTATGCATATGTGACAGCTTAACTTCCCATCTGGAAGCATCATTCTCTGCAACTAACATACCAGATTGACTCATTCTCTGTGCCTTTATGGATAACCAACTGACAACTTGTTGTTAATGGTCTCTCACACACATAAATGTTGGCTTCTCTCCCCAGGTTATTCTGTTGCTGTCCTCTCAACTCAGAGCTCCGTCTATTTTGTTGCTGGTGCACCAAGATCCAACTACACTGGCAGAGTAGTGGTTTATGATGTTGACAGTGATGGTAATATCACAATTGTGCAGTCCCAGAGAGGCGAGCAGGCATGTATATTTTGGTCATGAGTGCAGATTTTGCAGGCATCTGTTTTTATTGAGAAAGCAGTAAATTGCAGTGCATTTGTTCTGAAAATTCCTCTTTCTTGCAAGGCATTTAGAATCCACTTGAACTTTTCTCTGCCACTAGACTATTTCAATGAGGTTAACTGTAATTCTTAAACAATATTTCAGGAAGTCATCCAATTAGTGATAAAAGATAATATACAAAACTACTTAATGTGCCATGAGCCGGCAATGCAGGCTTGCAGCCCAGAAAGCCAACTGTATCTTGGGGTGCCTTAAAAGAAGTGTGACCAGCAAGATAAGGGATGTGATTCTGCCACTCTACTCTACTCTTGTGAGACCCCAGCACAAGTACTAGAGTCCTGTATCCAGCTCTGGAGCCCTCAGCACAAGAAGGACACGGACCTGTTGGAGTGAGTCCAGAGGAAGGCCACAAAAACGATCAGAGGGCTGGAGCACCTCTCCTATGAAGATAGGCTGAGAGAGTTGAGATTGTTCAGCCTGGAGAAGAGAAGGCTCCAGGGAAACCTTATGGCAGCCTTCCAGTACTTAATGGGGGCCTACAAGAAAGCTGGAGAGGGACTTTTTACAAGGGTGTGTAGTGAAAGGACGAGGGTAATAGCTTCAAACTGGAAGAGGGTAGATTTAGATTAGATATCAGGAAGAAATTTTTCACTGTGAGGATGGTGAGGCACTGGAACAGGTTGCCCAGAGTTGTGGATACCCCTTCCTTGGCAGTATTCAAGGCCAGGCTGGATGGAGCTTTGAGCAACCTGGCCTAGTTGTGAGGTGTCCCTGCCTGTGGCAGGGGTGTTGGAACTAGATTAACTTTAAGGTCCTTCCAGCCTAAAGCATTCTATGAGTCTGTCAACCTGGCCTAACGGGGAGAGACTCAGTAAGGTCCACTCTGCCTGAGAAGTTGTGAAGTAGATGACATCAAAAGAGAGATTTGGACACTCATTCTCTTTTTCTCCTTTTGGAAAAAAGCAGCGAGCTTACATGGTTTCTGTTTGTTTGTAAGACAAATCTGAGACTAAATCAGATTGGGTAGTTTCATATGCACAGCTTAATATAAAAAAGTATACCTTCCATAGCTTATTTTCTGTTTGCATTGTTATTGCCGAGTGATAAAACCATAGCAGCAGCTACTGGGTAGAAACAGTGGACACATCATAAGGATATGATGCTTAAAACACGGGAGTATGCTATGTAGTAATTTCATTCCAATGGGCAGTTTCATTCATTAGTATTGGACTGTTTCTGGGTGTAAGTTTTCTGAGTTAGGTACTGAAACTTTATGCTTTACAAAATCCACATACAAACACTGCTCTCTTATTACTGCTTTCAGATTGGCTCCTACTTTGGCAGCGTGGTCTGTTCAGTGGATGTTAACAGGGATTCTGTGACAGATGTGCTACTTGTGGGTGCACCGATGTTTATGAATGACCTGAAGAAAGAGGAAGGGAGAGTATACATGTTTTCCATCACAAAGGTAAGAAGGGCACTGTCGCCAAGCTGGAACCAGCTGCCTGCCTCTCCGCCCATGCTAAGCCCTGACATTTTCATTTGCAGCTGCAGGGTTCTACTGTTGTTCCTGCACTACGTTTTTACCAAAGAAAAAGCAGTCCAAACTGCAGTAGCACTTAGTGGCACTGTCCCTTCTGTTAAATGAGGGAGTGATCAGAAGAGTGGTCTCTGGCCCCACAGCCGACTGGGACAGCAGAGTCGCTCACGCTGGCATTGCTGACTTCTTTCAAAGCACGCTGGCCACACGCAGGCCTTTGGCCCCAGATCTTTTCAGGGGCCTCTAAGCCACGATTTAGTGGGTCTTTTTCAAAGTGTTAAAAATACCGCGAGCGGTGGTTTTTGTAACGAGAAAGGGAGAATGTGCTTTTTCCTGGGGTGTGGCGTAAGGGCAGGGGTGAATGGTGCCAAGCCTGCCTGGTCCAGGGGGCTGCAGATGGAGCCCGGAGCCCTGCCCAGTGCAATCTCGCCCATTCTGCTTTTCAGGAGCAGCTGCAAACTTTCCCCGGAGCTGCCTCTGCATGCAATCTGGGAATAAAACGTCTGGGACAGACCAAAATGCAGTCAAAAGCTACGCGCTATTAGTGACCAGGGACCTGCTGCTGTAGCTGACTCCCTGGTCCTGGTTTTAGGCACTGTGCTAGGCACTGTACACAAATACAACACAAGGTTGATCATTTCTCTAAAAAAAAAAAAAACCGTAGCTGGAGGCTTTTGCTAATTAACTGTTTGCCATTTGATTTAGGCAAATCTGTTCAATACCTAACAGTAGTCCCAAACCAGTTCTAATAAACGCCCAGTTTTCTGCATTGTTTCGTAGACTTCACACTGGATGGTTGCTCACATTGTCTCCTTTGTTCAGTGAAGCTATGTTATTTGTTTGATGGTTGACTGACAGAGTTTTTTTATTCAGACCCGTAGGAGGTTTTTTCAGAATATATGTATTAACAGTCCTGAAGCCTCTGGCAATTTTGAACAGTCTCTCAGTCAATCTTTGGATGCATGGATATGCAAAGTAAATTAATACCTGCCATTCATCAGAGAAAACAGAACACTGCCTTTTTTACTAGGTAAATTGCAATCACGTAAATGGAGAGGAAGGACCACCTTCCTTCACCAGCAGCTCACAGTCAGATTATCCTGGAGCAAGAGGAAACTGTACCCTAAGGCAATTTCAAGGTAGATGGAGGTGCTGGAAGTAGTACTGCTGGCAGCTGACATTGGTCTTTGTGACTCTGGAATTAGACATGAAATACGGGAGAAAAATGAAGGATATTTTCTTCATGTTTTGAAAACTGAATAAACTGGAAGACTAACCTTAAAACATTTATTCTTTGCCACATGCTAGGTTTAAAATTATCTAAAAATTAAAAATAATGAAATAATATTTATTTTTTTTAAAAGAACCTGGATTTGTGTAAAAAGTTGCGCAAATAATACTTTTCTAGTCATTTTTAATAAATAACTTGGCTGGTATTTCTAAAATTTTAAGCACAGCATGATAACTGAGGTTAAAGATGAGAACAATATTTGCCAGAGTTGAATTTAAGCTAGTGTAAATGTGATTATTTAACGGTAAAGATCTCCAATCTTTCTTTCTTCATTGGCACTGGAGAGGTCAGGAGTTTAGCATTTGGACACATGTTTTTTGCATTAGTTTAGTTAGGAAATTCCATTTCTGTTTCAAAGAATTATGTCCAGTTACATAATTTCCATTCCCTCTGCATAAAAACTGGTAATCCAAAACTGGAAACCGTATTTTTCAATGTATTGTGAAACATTCAGAACAGTCAGATGAGGACAGTGAGAGCGTTTAAGCTTCATACATATGGTTATATTTGCTGTTAGTCCTTTGCATAGCATGCTTTAATTTTGCTGTGTAATGCTTGCCAAGACTCTGAGACATAATGCAAACTGAATGGGTAATACAATGGGGAAGGAATTCAGGGCTGAGCAGTCCAAGGGGAATGTACTGGAAAACAAAACCAAAAAACAATGCACATAGATACTGCTCCTATGTCTAATCTGGTGCAATGATAGCTGTGTTTTTGCTTTTTCTTCTTTTTCCTTTTATAAAGGGAATTCTGGATCAACAAGAACTCTTGGAAGGTCCACAGGGGTCAGAAAATGCTCGCTTTGGATCAGCGATTGCAACGCTTGCAGACATTGACTTGGATGGCTTTAATGATGTTGTAATAGGTGCACCACTGGAAAACCAAAACTCTGGAGCAATTTACATTTACAATGGATTTCAAAAGACTATACGTCCCAAATATTCTCAGGTAATTAACTTTGTTGCGTAGTGCTCAATGCCTTTAGATCTGCTAGAGGAAAACAGAAGTATTTCCTGTGTTTTAATTGACTATTGTTTCATCCTCTTAAAGGATTACTGTTATTTTCGTGGCGTATTTCAAGTTTTGTGCCTCTCCTTACTTCAGCTGTCAGCATGCCCTGGTTGATGTTGTGGTGCTTATAACTGAAGCATATAGAGGAAGAGGACTTGCAAGATGCTCCATCTGAGCCTCTTAGAATTTTTGGTGGCTGTGTGTGAAGTCAGCTAATTTCCTATACATTTTTTGACACCCATTATTCAGGTTTTTAGGATTGATGTACAGCAATGGAGATAAAAATTACAAATATGGAGTATTAAAGGAAAAGAAAGGGTCTTTGCCTATCCTATATGCTAATATAATGTCAATTTCCATGCAGACTTTCTGGTTGCAGAAAGTATTTGTTAGAAGTCCTGTTAAGCTTCCTATTCTTTGAGTTGCTCAATGTGAGCTGGAAGAAGTTTCCAGTAAGTACTAGCTGGCATACAGCAGTCAGTTGATCTGCTCCCAAGACAGAAAAATCTAGTCCATTGTCTGCTCCAACAGGGGAGGAAAAACTGCTTAAAAGCATCTGAGAAAATATCCACAAAAGTATTTTGTTTAAACAATACATAGCGTATACAGGGAATACCAGTGAAAATCCATCGCTTAGGATGCTATCTGCAGACTTAAGCAAGCTTGTGACAAGCTCAGTAACCAAACTCTCTTCCCCAGAAAATTTTAGGATCGGATTCTGCTTTTGGACAACGGCTCCAATTCTTTGGAAGATCAGTAGATGGCCATAGAGACTTAGATGACGATGGCATTACTGACGTATCAGTTGGTGCTGATGGAAATGCGGTTCTGCTATGGTTGGTAAACTCTTTTAGAAAGGAAACGCTTAATGATTCAAATGCAAGTTGAGCATGTAATTAATTAAACATCAAAATAAACAAACCAAAAAGCTCTTTCATTCCATGTGTTCAGAGCTAACACACTTACTGCCTCATTGCTGCTGTCGTAGCTAGCTGAAAAACAGCATTAGACTAAACCTCTTTTAAGCATGTATCATCAAACCATGGAAAGCCAAGGCAGCGTGGGGGGCCAAGACAGGGCACGCTGGTGGAAGCTGAGTGGTGGGGGCTGCCAGGAAGGACCTGGGCTTGGATGGGGAGAGCCAGGAGACACCCCTGGCTGCTGCTGCTGTGCATACACGTGGTCCAGGGAGAAGGGGAAGCAGCAGGGAGGGGGACTTGCTTGAGGGTGTTTGTAACAGCAGGTTGTATTTCAGTAGCCGCGGTATAATTTTGATAGTTGAGCCTGAGACAGATGAAACCACCTCCCACACAACCTGTGTGACCTTCACTGGCTGGTAGGTTGATCTGGGGGAGAGAGTTGTCCTGCAGGGTAAGGACAGAGAGTCATGAAAGAGAGTTGGCACCTATTTCTGGCAAGAAACCTATCTTTTTTGGCATGTGGCCTGTGCCAGAGCAATCTGAGTGCTTCCACCAAATAAAGAAGAAAGGCTTCATACAAGCCAAATCTTCTGCTTCCCTAAGTAGTGTGTATTTTCCACTACTTCCTTGAGGAGCTAAATTAAAATGCAGCTTGCTTTCCTATCTGTTGCCTGTCTTCTCGCCTGAGGCTCCCCATTGTGAGAAGAAAAACATGACTGAATTGCTACTTATTTCATAATGAAACAAGATTATTAAAAATGAATGGTCAGTATGGACCTTTGACCCACAATAGAACTGCTGCTGGTGCTGGTGGGAATTGCATTAAAGAAAATTATGCTCCTTGGAGTACCAGCATTTATTTAGATTTGATTGATGAAGATGCTCATTTTCATTTCACTCTGGCATTTGGTCTGATTAATGAGTTTCACTTTTGATTAAAGTGTTTGTTTTTACATGCAGGGTTCCTTTGAAACTGTTCTTCAAAATCTTGATTAATTACGTGAAAGTTGTTTTTCTGAAAAATAAGAGTATTAATTCAAATGAAGGATTACCCTTTTTTGCCTTCTCAGAGGAGCCCAGTAGCTTCCCTAAAGGAGCAGAAGAATGTTACTTATTGGGAAAACAGGAAAAGGGCTTCGTTCTCTGTTATCCCAATGCTCTAATCCTTCCCTTAGGATAAAGTCATTGATTATCCATTAATTTGACATGATAAATTATTTGTTGTCCTTACTGAAAGCTACTGTATCAACAAATTCACTTATATGGAAAGAAAAATACTTTTACTAGTGCCACTAAAAAATGTTTACATTGAAAACCAAAAAAATCAATGTTACCTTTATAGGTAGTAGTAGACAACAGTTTCTATGTTACCCAGTGCTCTTGAAAACCACATGTAACCTTTTAAAAATATTTTGCAGGTCACAAAGCATTGCAAATGTCTCCATAATTGCCTCATTTAAACCTGAGAAAATCAGTCTGCTGAACAAGAATACAGAAATAACTGTCAAAATATGTTTTCAGGCTACATTTAGACCTGTTAAGAGAAATAATCAAGTGGGTAAGAGTATTTCAATAACTTATCTTATATTAATTTCTTCAAAAGTCCATTACTCAAAGGCGTAGGGAAATTCTAAAGATATATTAGATTGAATGTCAAGGCAAAATCAATATAAAACATAAGTTCTTGGGGAAGTGTTTTTAGGACCTCCTTTCAACACTGGCTCTATAATCTTTGAAAAGTGAGGAATTAACTGTATAAAGGAAAGCTGTTCAACAAACCCAGAAAATGTCATTAGTGAGAAACTGATTTTTTTCAACCTACTGGTTTCAACAGCAGGCTCCACACTTTTCTTCTCTTCAGAAAAAATAAAAAAAATAATCTGTAGGCTCAGTGCAGATCTAAGTGGGCAGAGGCACTTCTTTTCAGAAGACAGGAGAGCACCAAATATTTCCCGAGACCAGCACTGGTCTCTCATGGAGCTATTTAGTTAAAAGTACACGTCATGGATAGCACCAGTTGGAGTGCTTCAGTGCGATGTGTAGTGCCTTTAGGAACTCATGATTGTGAGTATAAAATAACAGTGAACTTCCACAGTGTATTAGTCATAAGATGAAGAGAAAACGACAGAAATTATTATGTGATTGAAGAGAAGATGCAGATTCTTTATAGTCTCCTCAGAGTTCAGGGATATTGTTGCAAGGCCCCTTTATCTAGTGTAATCCTGGCCCTGCTGACTGGCTTCTTGCCTGAGCTGCGGCTCAAACATCTGCAGAGGAGACTGGATTGATGGCCATTTAATGTGCTCTCTGTGGATGAGAACTTACGTCAGGATTTAAACCTGTTTGACTGCTTTGGAAAACACAAGAGAAAATTTTATCATTTTGAGACTGCTCTGCGTTTAGCAAGCTACGACAAAAGTAAAATATTTACTGTGGTTTGGAAAGCCTGATCATTCAGTAACGTTGAGCGTAGTAATGAGATCATGGGCAGTCATACTCAGCAAAAAATGTACTGTTACTTTTCTTGTAGCTATAAAGTACAATGCAACATTGGATGCAGATCTTCAGTCCTCAAGAGTGACTTCTAGAGGACTGTTCAAAGAAAATAATGAGAGGTACATGCAGAGGGATATTGTGGTACGTCATGAGGAGAATTGTGTTCATGATGTCTTCAGTGTACAGGTAAGTGCAATTGCAAGCAGCCTTACATAACAGAAGTGATCAGAGGAAGATGATTAGTTTTATGCGTAGTTTACTCAATGATTTATGTTTCTCAAATCTGCAATAACTGAAAAATACTTAGTAAGATTCTGCTTTCAAAGAAATAATAATTGTCAAATTCAGCACCACTTTTTAGAAGTTGTTCTTTATTATGTACTTCAGCTCCGACATAACACAGAGCCCTTAGTCTATAATTTCAATAGATTTTAATTTCCTTCTGAGTAGATTCTTTTGTAAGAACTGACATACATGCAAATGTTTTCTTAGATAAACAGCATTTCAGGCAGACTTCTGGTACATGCCAGGCTTAGGTAATACACTTAGGAAAAACAATAAAAATAAGAACATCTCCATCTTTCTTTAGAACCAAAGACCAAACATATCTCTGAGAGTTTCCTTTAGCCCCCTGCATGATACTAGGTCAGGTAGAGAACTTTGATTCCTGCTCTGCTTTGCAATACAAATATCTTTGACTTGTTGATCACAATCAGTGCCATTATGGAGCCATGAGCCATAGGGCTAGAAGAGTATTCATCCAGAACTAAGAAGCTGAGGAGACATGAGGTATATTGTGGTTTACTGTCGCTCGTGCCCAGCTGCTCTCTTTGATGGTAAGGCAGAGGGAAATAGGAATCTGACTTCCGCAGCCAGGTGAGAATGAAGGTCACCTGGTGGTGGCTTTTGAGGACCAGCTTCTGCAGCTGCAGAGAATCTGCATCTTCCTTTGCCCTAGAAGTGTGATGAATGGAGTTTCCAGGAATCCTAGGAAAGCAAGTTTTATCATGGAAACGGCACTAAAAGCTGTTTAGTAGGAGGAAGCCACACTAGGCAGTCTCACAAAATTATTTTGGTGCAGAAATTAAGCTTTGCACTGTTACTTTTTCTTGTTTAGAGCAAGTATGACTTTACTGTGCATTCTCAATTTACAATAGGATTACAGATTTTACCCTGTTTGCTGTGCTGACAGCTGTCACCTGAACCATGTGTTTTACAGGAACCTTCCGACGCAGTGAATTCCCTTAGTTTGCGCATTGACATTCGCCTTGCAAACCCTGGCTCCAGCCCAGTCCTTGATATATATTGTCCTGCATCTGTGGCCTATAGTGTAAGTATGCAGACTTACTGTCCAAAAATGCATGGCTATACACGTGTCCATAATATATGGCTCCCACCAAAGAGGTACACGCAAGTGAAAACTGGTGTTCTAGTTATGTCACTGGGCCCAAACCAGGCATCTAGGGTGGGGACAGGGGTGTTCCCTGGTTCCTTTTATACCTTTGTCTGTATTGCATGGGCTCGCTCACACACACACATACACATCAGCCACCGTGGCATACCAAGCGTGTTGGTTGAGCCACATCACCGTTGAGGTAAGCTTCTAGTTGATGGCAAAGATGAAGTATTTTAGGTTAGTTTAGCCTACAATAAAAGAGTGTACAAAAAAAAAAGAGATGGAACCCCTTTGATTACATCACATTTGTTGTGGGTTAACAATAACCCGCCTGCACCATTATTTTTGATCAGTTGCATGTAGTAAAATATTATTGAGTGTTAACTTGTTCATGTGTCAGAGGTTTTAATGCCCTTCAGAGGGATTTTCTTTATATGCAAACCAAGACTGGGCTTCATCTCAAAGGTATCTGCACTCCTCTGTCTGTAGATAATTTTAAAGTTGAAGTGCTGTCATTAGGAAATGTTTTTGTTTTTTATAGATTCCTTTTATTAAAGACTGTGGTGAAGATGAACTTTGTATCTGTGATCTTGTTCTGGATGTTCAGCAGAAGGCAGATGATGGGTAAGAGCTGAATCAGTGAAATTGTTGGTGTTGGGTATTAAGTTTTTACCAGTTGGCTTGTCTGTAGGCTTTGGAATTTCTAGATGAGAATGGCTTTCCAGTTCAACATCTACTTAGAAATAGCAGGGATAAAAAAAAACAATACCATTTCTGTCTAGATAACTAATCAGGGAAAAAGGGGTATGAGAGGAACACAAGTCTAGAAGTAGGGCTTTTATCAGCTTAGACCAACCGAGTGTTGGTACCTTAGGGACTTGAAGACACAGTGAGCATTCAGAAGAATTGTGTCTGGCTGTGGGGAAAGGGAGCTCACTGGGAGAGCAGCAGTGGCTGCAGCAGCCGTCTGGGTCCCTCCCACGGGGAGCAGTGAGGATCCTCAGCAGGCTCTGCCACGGGGAAGCCAACGTCAGCCATTCAGGCAGCACGTATTCCAGGTCCATATGTATACATGGTATATGCATACATGTGCAGTACGCAGAGAGACAGGGCTACTTCTTCCTGAAGTTGCCATCCAGGTCCCCTGCCCACTCTTTGCCCACCTTCCTGCCAGACTAGAGCCCTTGAAAATTCAGCAAAGTGACTTTGACCATATATAATCAACATCCTGCACTTTTGAGAAGACGCTAATTCCATTTGCTTTTAAGAGACGCCATCACATAGTTTCTTATGTCAAAGGGTTTAGAAAGCAGAGTGTTTAAGCATGTAGAATGTAGGAAATGTCCTGCTGTGCTTGTTATTTGTTGTTGACTACAGAGAACACATTTTCATGATCCACAGCTGTCCTAGCACCTCTGTTTACAACAATGGACTTTATTTTCCAACAGCAAACAGCAGTTTGTTGTCAGCAGCAAAAACAGAAGACTGACATTCAATGTGAAATTGAGAAATAAAAAGGAAAATGCATATAACACCAGAATCCAGGCTACTTTTTCTGACAACTTGTTTTTTGCTTCATCGTCTTTACCGGTACGTGGTACCCAAACTCACTGTTTCTGTTATTACCACTGATTTTCAAGCTTCTCAGAGAAATTATTATTCTTTTCTTTCTAGTAGTGCCTATAGGAAAGAATTTGTGTTCAAATCTCTCTCCCAATTTATTTTCTTGGATACCAGAATTATTCCCTTCGGTATATCAGTTTATTTAGGTCAAGGAGAGACACTGCCAACTCAGCATAAAAGTTGAATTTGACCTCACCTCAGTATTTCAGTCATCTTTTCCTCACTTTAGGCCTTGGCACCCACATCTTCTGCTTAACTCTCAACAACATGCCTGAATGAAGTTGCTGTGACACAGGGAATTTGTATTTGATAAATCAAGCATGCAGCATTGATGATGCGGCCTTAAAGCACAGACTTTGGATCTAGAAATAGTGTTTCTGCCAAGGCCGTGTGTTCCAGCTAGACAGTTAATCAGATTTAAATGATTGCTATACCAGAAGCTCTTCTTCTAATGAATTTTGTCTTAGGAAAGGGAAAAGAAAGGAATTATGCATACTATTTTGGGGAATGCAGTAAATCTATAATCTAAAGTGTTGCTCCCAAACAATTCATGAAGGATGAAATCCAGACTTCAGTGCTTGGCTTATGTGGTCAGGCTGCTACTGGAGAGGTGCGTGATAATCCTAGGGGTGAAGTCCAGAGCAATCCCTATACTGAAGGGAGAGGAGGGATAGGAGCATTCATCACTGCCCAAAAGCAGCATTTTCCTGAACAATGAATTGGCAGAAATGCTCCACACAGCGCCGAGGGTGCCCCTCTACCTCCCCATCCTGTTGTGCAGCAAAATTGCTCATTCCACTCATGTCAAAAGACCACACTGGAGCTAGGATTTTCTTTTGCTTTAAAAGGCCATTTGCTTAGAAGCATTTCAGTGAAGCTTTTGACCAAAAATGTGTCTGCTTCAAGCAGGAAGAAAAGCTAAAGCTGAGAATGTATGGGTGTTGTTTTGGGTATTTGTTTTGGTACCATAACTCATGAATGGTAAATGTCTGGTAGGGATGCTTTTAACAAAAGACAGTACATTTTAATGAATTCTTGTCAAAGTGATGATAACTGGCTATGGTCTACGAGTTTGTCTTTGATGTAGCATGATGACATGCTAAATATTCTGAAAAGTAGTAAATAAACATTTATGTCTTGTAAATTTTCCTACAAAGAGTACGATAGAGTTCCTCTCTGCACACTAACTTCTACAGTGAGCGTACTTCACTAGCTCTCAGGTCATGTAAATGCGGCTGCAAAAGTTCTGTAAAAATGCTGTAAAAAAGCACTACAGGAGTTAACGCTGGAGGTGACCTGTACTCTTAAGCCTGTATTCCTTCTTCCAAGTCCAGCACAAAATTCTAGTATTGTTACAACTCACAAGAAAGCGCATGGGACTGGTCTTTGTCCCACCTTTCTCCTGCCTCTGTCCAAGCCCTTGCCTGTTCCCCACCCACCTGCTGCATCTCTCAGAATTACTGCCATAACATTTATCTGTACTACTCCTTAGCAAAATACATCTCCTGTTGAAGATCCAAACTGGGAACTTTCTCTCTTGCTATATCAAAACCTGATACTAGCATGACTTTTCTGTCTGTTTCCTCTACAGAGCGATGGGACTGAAGTCTCGTGTCATACCGGAACAGCACAAAGTACAGTCATTTGCCAAATAAGCTATCCTGTTTTCAGAACAGGACAACAGGTACAGCTAGCATGTTTAAATAACCTTGAATGATACCCAAAAGCTTCTTTGTTGTTGTTTCCCCCTAAATCTGCATTTCTTAGATTTCGCAACAGTCAACTTGCCTTTGGGTTTCAGAGTCATTAAAAGAAGCAAACTAAGAGCTAAACTTCCAGATTAAAGGAAAAAATGGCTCTTGAAGCAACTTTGACCTTACACACAGCTTCCAAAACCTACTGTAGCTTTGTAACTCTTGGAGGCTGAGGGCTGGGGACAGAAGCAGAGAGTGCTGTGTGTAGCCTCCTGGGAACTGGGCACAACTCCCATCAAACCTCTCCTACTGCATGAACCTGGGGTAGCTCCCTCTCCTGCTTCTGTGAATTTCATCTCTCCTAGAAAGCAGCATAGCTTTGCAAGGAGAGGGGTGGCCCATGCAGCCCTAGGATAGATGGTATATCCTTTTTCTCATATATATCATAAATCTTGGGATATCCGTGGTTGTATGGAACTTAATCTCTTATTCCTCAAGGGCAGAAGAGAAATAGGCTTCCAGCCTCTAACAGAATCAGCTGGTGGAATAAGAAACTCACTAAAAAGAATAGAAACATGATGTCCTGCAGTGGGGGGAGCAAAATAAAAAAAAATAATTGCATATTAAAAGTTAAGTTTGTTCTGAATTTTTAACGGCATTGGTCAAAGTGGACCCATTTGAACAAACGGAGGAAATGAGTGAATCCTGAACACCTTTTGCTGCAGCAGGTAGCTAGCTACAGAGAATTTAAAAATGCAAATAGCTCGTGTAACAATGCCAATTTGTAGGAGAAAGTGAGGAAAAAAGCAATTCTGGAGTATTATATATTACTGAAATATTACACAGAAATTGGTGGAGAATTCATATACAGAAGGCAATTCTAGATATGAATAATTATGTTGCTGTTGAGAAGTCCTTTGGATGTTGTACCATCGACTCATTTACTGTGTGTTCTTTGTCTCTTCCATAGGTATCTTTTGATATTAGTTTTGATTTTAACCTGAAAAATCTTCAGAATGTGGCAGTTCTAAGTTTTCATGCATTGAGGTAAAGTATATAATCATATAAAAGCAAGTTTGGTATTATTTGTATAACGTACCTTATTTGTATAAAATAATAACACCTGACTAAAATGTGTTTTGATAAACAGTGAAAGTAAGGAAGAGCAAGAATTGGACAACCAGGTCAGCTTATCAGTTCCTTTGCGATATGATGCAGAAATTCACTTCACAAGGTATGTTGAAGAAAGTAAAGAGTCAGTGTCGTTTTGCCAAGGCATTTGAATGTAGTAACAGGCCACTGTTGAAAGGCCACTGAAAAGATAGTGAAGTTGTAAGAAATTCCCATTTCATCAACCGTAGCATAATTTTATATTCTTCCAATAATTTTTCATGTAAAAATTATGGAATGTGTAGTAAGAAATCATGGATCTATGTTTCCCTCTACACAATTGTTAGAGATGCTCACATAAATGGAAGTGGTATAAAAAACAGGCAGTGCTTGTGATTTCAGTAATATAATTAGTGTATGCTGTGGAATTTGAGCCTCTGGGCTCAAATGTAGTAACGCTGGATCAAATCTGGAGGTGAAGTGATGAAAACTAAACAAAAGAATCAGAAGAAAAAAATGCTCTCAGCAAAGGTGAGGACAAGGGAAGAAAAAAAGAGATAATTATGGACGTATCTGCTGAACCTGGACCAAAAATATAAACACTTGTGAGCAGTTTGAAGGGATGATTTGAACTAAAACCTGGGGTGGCACATGGCAGATTCCACTTTGCTGCAGCTGCATGGCCACGGGGAGCAGCACAACCCACTTTCCCACATGCCCACGCAGAACCTCTGGCTCACACCTACCCCTTCCCTTTTGGTGTTCAGCCCTTTCCCCTCCCCACTGAAGGCAGGTCAGGGCTGCTGCAAGAGGGATCCTTTGCCCTGAGACAGGCGGTTTGTAGGGAGAGACAGCTGGGCGGGCAGGGGGAGACAGACAGACAAAAAACCATTTAAGACTGATCTTCATATCATGCCCTTGAAACCTCTTATCTTCAGCCTTGGAAAGCCCCAGTGATTTGGGATGCACTGAAATATCCAAACAGAAATAATTTCAGTTACAGTTCAAACTAAATTAGAACTGAAACAAAATACACTGTTTTGACTTTTGGATCAAGATAGGGTAGTTTACTTTTCATCAAAGAAAAGCTTTGTTTATCTTTCCCAATTACTGAATTTCAAGGATAAACTACACGTAGTTATATTTAATGCACTTGGTCACCAATTCTTGGTGGAAGAATGCTTTTGCATCCTGAAGCATTCCAAAGTTTGTAAACATAAACTGATAGAAAATAAATAGTAATTATTCAAAGAATGGCAGAGATTTGAAAAAGAGGAAGGTGCTTAAAAATGCACGGCAACAATGAATTCAAACACCACCACGATTACCAGAACTATTGGCTGCATAGGATCACCTGAGCTGGAATAGGGGCCACAGTACAGAAGCCAAGTTTAATAACCTGCTTTGCAGCAGCAGCTTCAGAATATTCGCAGCTCCTGCGTTCACCACAGCTAGGTGCACCAATTTTGAAGTTGTGCAGAATTTTTCAGATTATTTCAATTGCAGAGAAGCATTTGAGTCAGCGATGCAAGTCCTTTCATCTGAGATGAGAGTGTTATTAAAGTTAGCAGTGCCACAGAGACTACAGGAGCGTCTGACTTCAGCAACTTCAGCAGCCTCCTAGGAGATTGAGATGGTGCAAACTTTAATCAGCAAATTTAATCAGCTGAGAAATATTAACAGAAACTCAGTGCTTCAGAAAGGGCCGGGCTTGGAGTCTATTTAAAAGAGCTACTCAAGGAAAAACAGGAGTTTGAATGCAAATGCATCTCCTGAGTGTACGAAAATGCAATTTCATATGCAAGTCAGGGCATGAAGGAATCCCTACTGCCAGAAAAGGATTAGTTATTCATGGAGATGAGTCAATTTAAAAGATCTAAAGGAAGTACTCATTAAGACCAGGTTACAATTTTAAATGCTTCCCTTGGAATTAACTCATTTTTACACTCTTCCACTTAGAAAATATCTATCTGGAGTTAGTTCCTTCTTGAGGCAGCTAATATAGCTGAGGAACAACCTCTTGAAAAAGAAAGCTTGAGGAAAAAAAAGTGTTGTCTTGCTGAAATGAAAGCTTTCTAGGGAAAATCTTCTAATCTGAGTTTCCAGGAGAAGAGGTGGGAATCAATCTTATCAGTGACTCCTGAAAGGGCAAGGAAGCTGATAGTGTGTATCCTGCAAGGACTGGAGATTTGAGCAATAAGGAAGCAGAAAATATGTCACACGGGTTTTCCTAGAAGTCCTTGTGAGAAGGACCTTCAAGGAAAGGGGCTATGGGAGGAAGTACGGAGGATCGAAAAGGATCCACAGTGCAGTACGGAGGAGCAGGACTAATGAGGAAGCACCTCTAGGAGACTGCACATTTGTTAATTTGGGATTGTACGCACAGATGTTACCCAGATTAAATGGGTAGAGCAGTACTAGTAAAGAAGACGGATTTGCAATTTGTGCTACAGGAGGAGCTGATGTAGGAATCATGATAGCCCCTGCTGCCTGGTAACTCACTGCACTGTCTGCTTTTTGATGGCTCAAATTAGCCTGCTAATAAAAGCTAATGATGAAGAGTAGACACAGTTCTGGGCTGGTTCAGCAGAGGAGCTGCTCACAGGCAGCAGATGGATGCGGTGCACTACATGGGAATGCTTTGTCTTGGGGCATGGTCCCAGCTGGCTGAAGCCCTCGAGCATCCACAGGCCCTTGCACCACATCCTTCCATCATACACACGTAATGTCATGCTGTGGTGGGCTGCAACCCACACGTGTTCATGTTACTTTGGACATTTCAAATTTTTAAACCCGTTAATCCTAAAGAAGGTGGTCCAGAGGAGACCAGAGGGCTGCACAGCACGCACCATGCACACAAGCAGGGTGTGGAAACCAGCCTGCCTGTGATGTTAGGGCCAAGCATCTCCCTGAGTCTGTCGGTAGTTGCTGTTACATGTGTACCAAGGGGGATCACTGGGGGTCCCTTTCTGAGGAGGGAGACCACTGCAAGGCTGAAAGTCACAGTTTGTGGCCAGGAGGGGAGCTTGCAGCGTGGCACTGAAACGCCGTGGGGTGCAGGAGGCTGAGCAGAGCCTGCATCTCATCCCTCATGTCTTACCTTCACATGCTCATTCTGGGTCTGGACTTGTACACTGTGTGTTTTCTTAACCAACTTTGTAAAACTGAAGCAGTGGTATGAGGGACAATTTTTCCTCTGACCGTACTTCTGACCTGTTTCACGGAGGCACATCCAGTAACATATGTTTTCAAAGCAGCTGCCAAATTGAAATGTATTGTTTTATGGTTGTTAACCAGGCTTGCCAACATCAACTTCTATGAAGTATACTCTGGTCATAACATTCCTTCCACTGTGAATAATTTTGAAGATATTGGCCCCGCATTCAACTTCTCAGTTAAGGTTAGTAAATGTTTCTGGTTCTGGTTTGAGAAGCTGCCGTACCTCCTCCTGTAGCCTGGTCCCAAAACTTAGTTGAAAAAACTTTCCTGATTTCACTGTCTGATTTTGATGCTTTTGAATCACTCAATTAAGAAAAAATATAACTGCAAATACCTGGGGGATAAATGCTTACTGCACAAGTAGAATGGGAGAAGGATTGGTCCTGCACTGTTTACTTATTTAGAAGACAGTTAATGGTTAATTTTAGGCCAACTGAGACTGTATTTTCACAGAGCTTCTGCCAGCTTGATAAAACAAAACAAGTCTTTGCAGGCTTGGACTCTGAAACTTTAAGTTTGGCAAGGGTTAAGTGCTCAAACCAGATGCAAGAACTAGCCAGATCACAGCATTTATTACATAACTCAGAAAAACTGAGATCCAAATATGCAACGTGGAAGAATCTTAAATTGTGTTCCATTTACATTTCTGTAACTGCTACTCCAAAGAACTAAATAACAGTCCTTATTGGCTATGGCAGAATATTTGCTTTTCAAACCATATTTCATGGAATTAAAGAGAGCTTTGCTAAGGAAACAGACAGGGACCTGAACCTATACAGTACACTTTCTGCTTTATTATTGGCTTAATGTAATTACTGCCCTAGTAGGTGTCTTTGTATAAAAAATACTGATGCAAAAGAAGTCCAATTCTTCCATAAATATCCACGATTTCTTATTTTCTTGCTATATCGAATAACTTATGCATATGTAAGTATAGCTATCTGAATTAATTGTGAGTTATTTGCTTTGCAGATAACAACAGGAAGTATTCCAGTAAAGATGGCATCTGTAAAAATCTATCTTCCAGAACTGACCACCAAAGACAACCCACTGATGTACATAACTGCAGTCACCACAGATCAGGTGAAGAACTGAATTACATAAACTGCTGTGTTTTGGGGTTTAATCAGTACCATAAACATCAATTATTTCCCTCATCATGTGGCTGAGATTCAGAGAACCTATGCCCTTTCTCCTTGTCTCTTCCTCACAAACGGAGGGGGGAGGACACACCATGTCAGCAGCACACTAGTCTGTTACATGGTAGATGTGGATTATCTTTGTGGTCCATGGCTGACTTCTCATATGTCTCTGGAACCCTTCAGCTAGGTCCTTCTCCAAGTTCTGCGAAGGCTTTAGGAAAAGTGGAATTTTTAGATAGGAACAAACCCTTCAGGTCAGTGTAGGGGGAAAAATATTACCGTAAGAGCCATTTAATTTTGAGCAAAACCACATACAGTCTCTTAGTTTCGGAAGTATCTGTGTTATATAATCTAGCTTTTCACAGCCACCACCTCATCCCAGAAATATATACTATGATGACTATAAACTCCCAAGTATGATGTCATCCAATTTCATTCCTGCCATCTTTCCTAGGCAAGAGGTGTTACTTGTCAAGCTCAGATAAATCCACTGCAAATAGGGAAAATACCTTATTCTGCATCTTTCACGAAAGAGAACTTCAGAGCTTCCAAAGAACTGGTGAGTAAGACTCAGGGCTGCCGTACCACAGGACACAGGGCTGATCCTTGCAAGCCCACTGCTGTACCTGTGGGAAGAGCTGTGGTGGGGTAGCATTCCTCAGGCGCAATGCAGGAGGGCAGCCTATGGATGTTCTCACACGTACTGCATCTGCCTTAGGAGAAAAGGTGCGTGTTCTTCACAGCCTGCAAGCACCAGATTTGCA
This sequence comes from Tringa tobata, assembly GCA_033628505.1. Lineage (NCBI taxonomy): Eukaryota > Metazoa > Chordata > Aves > Charadriiformes > Scolopacidae > Tringa > Tringa tobata. The sequence continues at coordinate 234,106 of JAHREE010000379.1, forward strand.
TGCACAGAATGGCAAAGGCAAGGGCAAAAAATCTGGATGTTAAGAGAACATTTATTAAAGCTTATTTTTAATGCATGCTGTTGCTTCTCCTTGCTGTTTCCCTGGGAAGAACTGTAAGAATGTGAAGTGCAGTACCATCACATGCAAACTGGAAGACCTGATGCTGAAGGGAGAATACTTTGTGAATGTGTCCACCCGAATCTGGAATGGAACCTTTGCTGCTGTGAGTACCAGCTGTGTCTTCTTGAGGGATCCAATACTCAAATATTGCCTAACTCCTGGTATTTTTCAAAGTTCAGTAAAGAGACCTTCCAATCTGCAAAGACCTTCCTTTACTTTACATTGCTGTGTGTGTTTTTCCAGATTGAAAACTTGAATCTGTAAGTAAAATGAGTTGTGAGGCTGCATAATGGAGCTGATAACCATCAGTCCAGCACAAAACCTAAGAAAATGCTGTGATAATGTAATCTTTGCAGCTGAAAAAAACATTTTCTGCATCTGTTAAATCCATTCAAGGGGAACTACAGTTTCCACAAAACTCAACATAGGACAGCAGAATACAGTATCGTCATAGCCTGGAAAATAATGTTGCTTTTAGCTTTTGAGCATCACAGCCTTCATAGTTATCATTTTAGGTAACAACAAAATGTCAAAAGCCTGTCAATGGTGCCAGTTATATTTCTTAAAGAAGGTGTGGAAAAAATTTTTAATTGATTTTTTGTTTTTATTACAGTTAGTGTCAAGGAAACAGTCATTGCTTAAAGACCTACAGGATGCTTAAAACTATCCATCAATAATGTCTTGAGTTTCCCATTCTAAATCACCATGTGTCCTCCAGGATATAACTCATCATGACTTACCAGACTTTTGAAATGAGACCGTGTTTGCTTCTTAGCTAGGCAACCAACCAAACTGTCTTGGAGTCCTGGGTTTGCCTACAGTGTCAGGAACATGACGCAGTCTCCTTAGTTTGTCTGGCGAGTCTTATGGCAGGTATTGACATTTAACAGCAGGGCTGTTGTCAGCTTTAGCATTCAGCTCTTAAAAGGAAAAGGTCAGGTTGATAATGTAATACACTTATGCAAGTGTGTGAAGGAAAGCATCTGTCTGTCTTTAAAGTCTGTATTTTTCAAATCAGCCGGGTCAAGACTGGTTAGTGTTGTCAGGTATGCAGAAGGTGGAGACCTGAACAAAAGGTTGCTGCCCTCGCAAGACAGAGCGTGGAATTTGTTTACCAATGGGTAATGGGAAGGAAAAATCAGATGTCACAGTTTTCCTCTCATCTCCCGTTTTGGTATTGTCCTTTTGATGCTTAATGTTCAGGGCAAATGATCTTGCAAGCACTCAATAATGCACAAGATCAGCCACTTTCTTTAGGGGCAATCAGTCATTGTCCCACAAGGGGGACAGCAGGCTTGCCAGTACCTGCTAAGCAAAGCAAAGAAAGAGGTGTTCGGGAATTAACCAGGTGCTTTGAAGAGTGCTTAAGTGGGTTTAGAAACATTTAGGAGCACAGGACAGACCACTTTAGCAGATGCCCCAGAGTGCGGGTATCCAATGACCATATGCTGCAGGGACAGCCATTTTGGCCTGCATCAGCTGCTGGGGACCCGTCTCCACGTTCCCTGTGCCAAACCCTCCGTACCTGGCCCTGCCACAGAGAAGTGGCTGGGGGGACGCAAAATGAGGGAGCAGACATAGCATTGGCAGCGGCTGGGGAGCGCCCCTCTGCTCCCACGGACCTGGGGTCGTTCCGGTGGGCTTGTAGGACACAGGGCCCTCCGTGTCCGGCGCGGAGGGAGAGGAGCAGCGGTGAGCTGGGGTGCCTGCACAGCCGTGCTCCTCGGCCTTGCCACACCTGCGCAGAGGGACGCGGCATCTGGCACAAGGTCCCCTTTTCAAACGGGACTTGGCTTAGAGATTTTTGTCATCTCCTTTGTTTAAGCTGAGGGAGCGATGTCAGGATTTGAGCAGTGGAGAGGAACAGATACCGGTAGGAAAAAATAAATGGGGAAAAAACAGAAGCATTGGATAGAGGAGGGGGG